>APFE030186510.1:49406-65552 GCA_000404065.3 Pinus taeda | reverse complement strand
TTTTAGATTAGACTTCTTAACTAATAATCCTTGTCAAGGGTTGCCATGTTACAATTAACTATTTTGCAGATCTTAGCTTTGGAGGTTGGCTGAGAAGAACAATTTCAATACAGGAAGGATCAAGCTTCGGCTTGGGAAACATTGCCATGTCACTTCAAATCATAATCCATTCCCTCTCACTTCCATTCAACAACATTTTCCCACCATTTCCTGTTGCTGAAACACCATTTCCCGTTGCTGAAACACCAATATTTTCCATTTTTCCTAAAGCACCAATTTTCCCCTTTTTTCTGGAGAATGAACCATTACTTTCTCTAAAAAATGATGGATACACATCACTCTTCATTAAAGGAATCAGCCATTCATCCCGATAATTGTGTTCCTTCACTATTACTTCTCGTGAATATAGAAAACCTTTTGTATAAAAACCCTCATACTTTATAAACCCCTTTTTATGATCATCGGTGATCTATTAATAATGAGATTATATTGTTTGCGCAACAACCAAAGGTAAAATGTGAAGGTATGTATGTTTTTTTGTAAATATTAAACTGTATTTAATGAGAAGATATTGATATGACTACCAAAATCACCGTACATTCAAACATATCATTATAGCCACAGTTGGGGGGGAATACCAAAATATTGCAATCATTACATGATATGCCGATTACCGTCATTTTTTATTTCTCGCGGCAGTGTCTCGTCACCCCATCTATGTCTTATCGTGTCATAAGTTCATTTGCAACATCCTACTCTGTTTCGACTGTGGCAACTCGACTTTGCACTCTGCATTTTGTTGAACCAGTAACTATGGGAGGAAATGTTGTTAGACATGAACCTGGCTCAACGGCTCTATTGGAACTTTACTAGGAGGCATACCAAATCTTCCTACAAGCAGGATGGATGGACTATTTCCGAAGGCTTCCGGATTTTGATTCTCAACAAGTTCTGGAATTCACATGCAATTTGAGGGAAGGATACTCTACTATTCAAGGAGTGCGAATTCTAGTAACGGAGGAGGATATAGCGCAGGTTTCGGGGTTACCAACCAATGGTACTCGTTGGTTCAGCCGGAAATACCTCATTCTCAACGCACAACAAGATTTTCTTCTACCAGGGGAGCGCGTCGAACCTAAAGGCAGGGGTGTTGCACTTCGTTCACTACCACCACCATGGCCGAAGGTTACAGAGTTCGTTAAGCACTACTTCACCTGTGAGGGACGTTATCAGGTAGTGTACCAGCACGACTTTAATAAATATGCCATACTATCTGCTTGGCTGTCTAAAAAATATGTCACACTATTCTGTGAATGCAAGGCAACCACTCCTATCCCTCACACACCATTGCTTGGTTCAGCTCTTAATTCATAGAGGCTTTGCCCTGCACAATCCCCCTCCCCTTAACAACCCTCCCCAGCAAGCTGCTGAAATCCTTCAACCGACAGTAGAAAACCCCCAGCAAGCTGTTGAAATTCAGCAACCAGCAACTGAAACACCCCAATTGAGCACTGAAAACCCGCAATAGACCCCACCCCTTAATGAAGCTAAATCATCCACTCCCATCGTCCATATTCCCACCGATAATTTAGATGACAATACCCCCATTACTATGCTCAAAAGGAAAAGACAAGAGAAAGTTGCAACCCCACTAAAGAGAAGAACGAGGGCCTCAATTAAGGAAGTCATTATTTCTAATAATCCCCCTACCCTGAGGAAAAATGCTTGTAAGAGCAAAAACACTGTTTTTCCTGCCTCCTTACCTCGGTGACGAACAAGGATGTCTGCAGCAACTGAGGCCATCACCCCAAATTCCCCACCTATCATCCTAAAATCCTGCACTCTGCCAAGCCCTGAACCCTCACCTTCCTCACCCTCGGGTACCGAAATGCAAAGCATTCACGATTTTGTGACATCATTTTTTTCAAAAGATGCAGCTGCTCCATAAGAACCAACTGTTGATTTATCAAAGGTAGACACCCAAGACGATGTACGGCATGTGGCTGCTCCACAAGAACCATCCACTGACTTAACAGGTGTTACACAAGAACCACCTGTTGGGAAACAAAAGGAGGACGACCTAGATGTGGCTGTTACACAAGAACCAACCACTAGCTTAACAGGTGATACACAAGAACCACCTGTTGAGAATGCAAATGATGAAGCTGCCACTGAACAATGATCCTCCCATCCATTGGAACCTGCAACTACTACAGAAGGCCCAATTACTTTAACCTCCCTTCAGGAAGAAAACGAGTTTTTGAAATCTGAAATTGAGGCTTATAAGCAAGAGTTAACAAGGGCAAGGGAAGCTTATGAAAAGGAACTCAATCTGTACATGTTAGCTCAGGTAGCATCTGTCGCTGAAAAGAGTGCAGAAAAGGATCGACACAATGAATACATGTTCAGTGAATGTGGTGATCTCTATTCTCGAGCTGGTTATAAGATAATCGAAGTTTTGGTTACTTGGATCCAGTCTAGTATCTCCTCCTATTATAGTTAAAAAGGAGCACTCTGCTGTTACACAAGAACCAGCAGGGCCTTCAAAGACCTTGGAGGAAGAAATAAAACCACCCCGGCCTACCCTAGTTGTTATAGAGCAGAAACCAGTACCAAAGTCTTTTAAGACTGCGTGTACCCAGACTGAACCTTGATGTGCAAGCAATGATCACACTTAGACCTACAGTTTTCAAGAACTGAGGGACACATGGAAGACAGAGTATGATCTCTCACAAGGAAAGGCATTTCAGCAATAGAAGTCATTATGGCTCAATCATGCATATAGAAATTGGGAAGTTCTTGAACAGTCTCGTGCACAACACAAGGAAAACAAGAAGCTAAAAACCAGATTGTCCCTTATCTTTGACTTGGTTCAAAGATTACTTGCCACTAGAAAACCATCTTTTAAATATTTTGTGTTTTTGAGAGAACACTTAGCGTTCCTCCAAGTGAAAGCAACCAAAGATGGACGACCCCACCAGGTGTCTACACCTCAGCAGTTTATTGAGACCTTTGCAGAAGCATCGAATAGTGAGCAGAACTTGTTATGTGAACTCTATCTTCACAATGAGTCCATGCCTGAAGATAGGAAGCTTAATTTGGTTCCTCTCATTGGTGATATTCAAATTAGAGCCTTTGTTTCTTTCTTGGCTAATCAGCTTACTTGGCAAAATGCTTTTATGTCAGCAACACACAATAAGGAGAACTGTCTTCTCTGGATCCGAGCTGAGCCACAAAATGCTGCTGTTTTTATCGCTGAACATCAACGAATCCTACGAGAGCCAGGAATGACTAACCATATCAGAAAATTACTGGAAGCAGTCTTGGAGGACTGCCAACACTATGTCAAAACTAAGGGAACTTTGGCCATAAAAGCAAATAATCTATTTTGGGAACACTGCACTAAGGAGAGAAGGGAGTACCACCCCTTTAACCTTCTCAATCTTCAGGAAGCAATCTCACGAATACCTAATTATGCTAAATGTATTCGACAGTGTGCTGAGAAATGGATTGGTTATCACTTTCACTTCCCCCTTCTATGGCTGCCAGGACAAGGCTCAGTTCACATTGACCAAAAAGGAGGAGCTTGCAGCATGGCAAAAAGTTCAGAGTGTCCAAGGGTTCAGAGACATGGTTGACAACACTTTCTATACTTACTGCATAAGCAATTTGCACTGTTCATCCCGGCATTCCGACTCAGATTCAGAGTAGAAGTTGCATGGGGACATGCAATCCTTTCAGTTGGGGAGGATGTTAGGACCCCATATTGTCTCTCTTTGACCTTATATTTTGTCATAATATTACCCTTTTCAACCCATATTTGAAGTCCTTCCTAGTGTTTTGACTCAATCATTCTAAAGGTATGTAGTGACTCTTCTCATTGCTATATGTTTAATTATTTAATACATAATCATGCTATCTTTATAATTGATCTTGAAGTTGACTGAGTTGCTGAACAGTTACAGAATGATGTGCAGACCGCATTGTTGAAACTGCCTAAAGCTAGCAGGACTGTCTTTTGTAATTGCTGAAACAACAGGAACAACACGTGAATCTCGAAGTTGAAACAACAAGAACAACATGCAAATCTCGAAGTTGAGACAGTTGAGCTTTGCGTACCAGATTTGACAACAAAAAAGGAACCTGATCAATCATTGAGGAAGCTGTTACATTGGTTGTAACGTTCATAATCTAAATTACTGTAACAACATTCTGTTGACGGGAAACTGATTTCCCTATTTTTGTATAATGGGTTGAACTAGAATCTATAATGTAAATCTTTTGTAATAGATGTCTCCTCTATAAAGAGGAGACATCTACATTAGAAGGGGGGATGAACAAGATGTAACACAGGGTTGTAGTTGAAGGAACGAGACTGAATCTTTTCTATAATATGGTATATTGATGAATGAATAGAGTTTTTTTTTCTGAGTATCTCATTTTAGTTTTTGTGTCCTGGGGAATCTAGTGAGAAGAACAGGGCCCACCTTCATAACAAGATTCACCTATTATCTTTCTGTTGTGTGTTAAGTGTGATTTCTGTTCATACCTTGTTGATAAGTACTGTTTCTAGATGTTATTTTACTTTTGCTGAAACTCTGTTTCTCTCTTAATCGATTGATGCTATTTCATGAGTGTCTCACCGGTGATTAGGTTTATAGAGTGAATTGGTGAACTGGATAACAGAGGCAGGTGCTGAAGGTTCCTACTCTGGGGATAGGGTCTTGATCCTTTGTTATAGAATAGCCGTTGTTTTCTTTTGCAGATTTATTCTTTTTGATTAATTATTCATCTCTTATTAGATATCTGCAATAGAGTATAGTTGCTATAACACAGAGTGAAGATTTAACAGGGTGTGATTTATTTATACTACAACTTTTAGTGCTATTAAAATTGAGTACATATAGTACGTATTTGCCTTTGAAATAATCGGACTTTCCTGGGTTGAAAATTTATGTGGCACTCGACTATTTAATTAGTAAACAATTAAAGTGACCAACAATAGTATGTTCCCCCAAACTCATAAACCATATCAGGGATGAATATTTTAGGGTAGTAGGAAATAGCTTGAGCTTATGTGCATCATCATTGATAATTATGAATTCTACAAAGAATGTCAAATACAAGCAGAAAAGATGCAGGGTCTTCAGAAGATGTACCATGGAAAAGTGGAAGAGATGCCAAAGGTATGTTTTTCATAGTAATGTTTCTGGTGACATCTAGAATTGGAAATCCAAATGTGGTCTTTGACTCTTCCTCATTCTCCTCAGGTCCCACTCTTGGCCCTTCTCTTCGGTCACTATTCCCACCAAATAAAGTATTGATTATATCATTATCCCCATCATTGGTCCCACCATTATTTCTGTGATTTTTTCTATTCTCCTCACCTCCTCCTTTGTTATCTATTGTTGCAACAGGTCCATAAGTAAGCTCTAATATGGTATTCCAATTGGAAGAATATTTAACTGGGTTGGGTTTGATATTCCTAGCTCACAAGTCTCTTCGAGGTCCTCCTACTACTGATGCTACTTGTGAGACTACCACAACTTTTGTTCCTACATCAACTCCTAATATGATCTGTTCTTGTTGTAGGATTCCTTGAAGTTGTATTGCCCCCTCTAGATGTGATGTATTCTTTTCTGAGGCCACTTTTGTTACAAAGATTTCTCCCTTCTCTTTGATACCTACATAACATTCAACAAGGTTAATTGGAGGTATTTTTGTAGGACCAAATAATTCTAAAAGTGATTTTGTACTTTGAATAAATCTCCCCTTACTATCTCTAGGTCTACATTTACTTTTGTGCATAAGAAAGATAAAGTGCTACAAAAACCAATAGTTCTTAAAGGAATCCTCTCTATGGTTTTGATATCAATTCTCCCATCTTTGGGAGTAGCTCCTCGAAAGCAATATTGCACTGGATAGGTGGCAGTTGTTTCACCACCTCGTCTATGTCTATACAGAGAAATGTCCACTCCACGACATGGGAGCCCAGACAAGAAATAAATGTCATTGGAATCAATAGTGAGTCTATGGTCTCTAATCACAAATCACTCTTCCTGTACATTCCACTTTCTGACCATCCATTCCAGTAAATCTAATTGGGCCTTCATTCCTGGAATTGTAAAAAATTTATACAGGCCACAGTTTCTCAGAGCCTGTAATATCTCTAGGTGGTTCAAAGCAGGTATATTTTGTTCTTCATGTTCATAATGTCTCCACTCCATTTTTGTAGCTCAAAACCCTGCAAATAAACATGGAGGATCATTAAAAGACATTGTGGTAATTTTTTGCAAACAAATTGAGAAATTTTCATTATTTTTTCAAAGCCCTCGTTGTTGTGCGTGATCACTTTTGGAAACAAGCACGGATTTGTGTGGTTATAGCCATAGAACAATACAAATCCTGTTTTTATGCGTTGAAAATAGGTTAGTGTGTGTAGGCTAATGAATATACTACCGTTCACCGAGGGCAATTTTAGATTTGATAACCCCACTTATCCTCCACGCCCCCCACCCCCCCTCCCCCCCCCCCCCCCCCCCCCCCCCACCAAAAAAAAAAAAAAAAAAAACCCAAAATACACAGTCAAATGAAAAATAAAAGCAATGAAAATGAAGATATCAGAGATATGGTTTACCTGGAGAAGATGACTCATAATTTTGTCCAAAGCTTTGCCCAAAATCTGCAAGTTATTGGTGAAAATTCACTCTATCACTCTCAAATGGTAAAAAATAGAAATGGTAAAAAGTTTTTACTTTTTTGGAATTTTATAAGTTTTTTAGGCCCATTAAAATATTAATTTTTTCCTACTAGCCTCTAAAAGTATGAAGTTTTAATATTTTTACTATATTTTTTAGTGGTGACGATAATTTTTGAGTTTAAATGTGCAGAACATAGGTTATTTGCAAAAATGAATCATTTTGGTGATGTGTACATTTTTAACACTTTTTCGAACTCGTTAAAAACTTATGAAAAAGTGAGCCCAGGAGTTCTCTTTATGCCCTTTTCAAACTCCTTTAACGTGAACAGCTTGTCCAGTGATTGACTATTTGAACTTGTAAAAGTAAATGAACAATCGTCTATTTGGTATAAGTTTATCCCTTTTACGGGTTGAACTAGACTATTTATGGAAAGGTATACGTTGACTAATCATGGTCAATAGAGTTCTCTCCTCCATTATTTTACCCTTTTTCAAGCTTGAGAGAAAAAAATTACGAAAAAGGACACTATGGAGTTTACTTATGTTTTTCTCTTGACTCCCTAAAATTAAAAAACGCTGAGCTTTACTTTCTTCGGGCTCATTAAAATTTTATGTTGAAATAACTGAAGGAGTTTTATTTTTGTGTCTTTTAAAACTCTTTAAACATCAAAAAGGACATCGAGTTACCCCTTCAATGTACTTGTAAAACTTAAACAATGTAGGACTCATCAATCATGACAAGACCGAACCACTTCTTCCTAGGGTTTGTTAAAGATACTCCAAAGGACTCATCCGAAGGGTGATCTTAAAGGACAAGAATATGTTATGCTCCTCAAGCTTTCCTAAAATAAAGAGGTACTTTCCAGTAATGGTGGGTGCAGATTGGGAAAGGACCTTTGTTTTTGTACTGGAAGTACCTTGAGAACCATTTTCATTATTGGTGGTTTCTCTCGCACTTATTAACGGTTCACATCATTGATTGATAATCAAGCGGCTTATACCATGTTCGACTACGAGACATTCAATCGCATGGCTAGATTGTACTATGGATTGAGAGATGAAGAGAAAGACCCTGGATCTAGTTTTAGCCATCTAAGCTGCATGGAGTTATTAAGTATTCATGATTGTAAACAAAGATCCATTGATGGTTGTGTCCATACTATGTAGTTTATTGACATGGATCTTTAGATGTATTTCCGTACTAGTTTTTTGACACATTTATGATCTTAGTATGGGAATATCTACCTCAACGATGATTTTATATTGTATTGTAACATTTGATTGATTGTTTCAAGTCTCCCACTGTAGTCTTTGTTAGGTCCTATAATAATAGGATTCATAATTTTGAATTGGCTATGGTTAGTCTTATAATATTGTACATACTTTTGCTTTCTGCAAAATGTTTCCCATATTAAAAAAATAAAAAAATGTAAAGAGGGTACGTCCTAAAAGAATAATCAAAGGACAAAAACAAAGAAAAAAGATATAAAAAGTGAAAATATGAACCCCAAAAAGAAATAAAAATATATCATGAAAGTGTGCAAATTCAGATTCCACTACCATTGCTTTACTTTGTAAAATAAGATTGTGTGCAGCTTGTCAGAATTTCCACAATCCATGATGGTCAAATAGCTTAATCTTGACCCGTTCATGCTTTAAATTTCATGTTGATAGATGGAAAATAAATATCTAGCCAAATTGTTTAACCTTGGTAGATCAGTAGTTAGGTAGAGAATAAGAATGAGCTCATTAGTTTAATCTGAGCCATTGGAAGTTATAAGGTTCAAATTAGATAGTTTTGTTGTCAAAAGAAAAGGAAATATAGGGCCAACAAGCTCAAATGCACCCACTAAAATGAAGAGAAAATGTTAGCGTAAATAAAGCGTAGGTAGAAGAAATGTTGCAAGTGCACAAGGTTGCTAAGTCAAAAGCTCATTTATCATGCTTAAGTCTATGTTTCATGTGCAGGAGGAAATGTGAGAAAGAAAGGATATTCACCAAGATTCTTTACTAATTTCCCCTCATTTCACTACATCCCCACATACTTATTTGCTAATTTCCCCATTATCCCTTCATTACTTATAAATACTCTTTTTTCCCTGATTTTGACCTTTACCCCTTGGTTTCACACATTCCCTAGAAATTACCCTTCAAAAATCATCCCCCCTTCCAAAAACTCCTAGTGTGAAACCCATTCCCCATTACAAATATCACTTTCCACCCTTATTAATTTCCCTTTCCCCCTCAAAAACCCACAAAACCCTTTATCCTACGTTTTTATGCCCCCACATTATGTAATTAGCATCCCCCACTTTGTATTTCCTTACAATCCTTTTTAACCCACCAACCCTTGGTACAGTTAAGGAACCCCGCCATATAACCTGTGGTCCCACCTTATTTACCCCCTTCTAATATTAAAAAAATCGACATTATGCACTAATTAATTACAATTATCTTTAATTAAATCTCGGGCCTCGCCAAATCCCTTTCTCGATTCTATTTGTGCAACTTAACTGAGCGATAGCCCTCCGATCTCCTACCCCCAGATCCGATGGTGTACACCCATATCACATGGATTCATCGTCTGACTGATAATAGCTCGAGAGCATGTGAGATTCACAGTTTTGCTTCGGCATTATTCTACTACGTGGCGGCATTAGGTTAGATTGCGCGCTCGTGAAAAATACTGCCTACCCTCCAAAAGCGGTGTGATGGCGCACAAAACCACCTCCCCGCCCAAACCGAAAACTGCCCATTGTTCATTAATTATTTCCATGCCAAATTGTGGTCATTACCCGTTAAAAGGCCGAAAAATCCCCAATTCGCTGTTTTCTTGCATTTTCACTGCAAACTGCTGCTAAGTCATTTGTGACACCCTGAACCTCTGCGACCAATTTGACCACCTTCTGCCACTCGAAGACACTCTGGATACCCAATTGAAGCAACCAATTGACAGTTGAAGTCATAGTACCTTCTACATTCATCACTAAACCCAGTCTGCACGCCAAACCATCAATTTCCACGTATTATTGGAAGAAAACCAAAACGGCCCTTGAATTTGAAAATGCACAGTTTAAATTGAGAGGTTAATTATTTGAATTAATTAAGAAACCTTCCAGAAATTCAAGAGTGACTTATTTGTATATCCCAAATCCTTTTCACAAACTGTAATTGCCAACCCACTGTTCCAGAACCTCTAAAACCTCACTCCTGGAACCACTAAAAGCCTAATGCAAATATATAAACCCAATTATGGCTTCCCAAACCTCTCTGGACACGAGAGCTATGCAAACCCCTTAGCTAGACATCGACTACCTTGCATTAGTAGATAGAGACTTCTAAATAAAGGACATATCTTCCCCTGCCTACCTTCTAAAGCTCCACTGCTGGAGTAAGGACAAGTTCTTAAACCAAAATGATGGCATTCACCTTTGGGAGTCTAATTTGCCCAAGTATTTGTTTCCAGAAGTACAACCATTCCCAAAAATCATCCACTTCTATCGTGCTTGCTACATTCCTAGCCAAAGAGCCATTGTCACCCCTGACCAATAAGTTTTATTCACCATCACTGTAGAATCCATTAACCAAATGCTGCAAGTCCAACCAAGCCCAAGCCCAAATGAGACCCCACTTTCTATTGAAGGCTTGCTTGACCTCTACACCAAGTTAGACCCTCCTAGGATAGCCCAAATTTTCCAAACTTTCATCATAGAGGAGTGTCGTACTCCTACAAAAACTCCTCCATATGCTGCCACCATTTTTTCTGAGAGAGGCAGACAAATCATAACATTGCTCTATTGCATTTTAGGCTACACCTCTGATGAACATGTGGGTGAGGTTGTCCTTGCTTTCCTTTCCATCTTTTGCCCAGGCAAGCCTCCTGCTACAATGTATAACTATGATCAGTTCATAGAAGACATAATGCATGAGAAATTCACCAGACTACTGACTGAGAGAGTCTTTAAGTACTCATGTATTGTTTCACATGTTTTTATACTATCAGTCAGTCAAATTCCTTGTTAGCATGCAAAAGTTGGATACCAAAGGAAATCCAAGATCAATTATCTACTGGACACCATTGATCCAGAAATTCTCCACTATTTTTTCCTACAAGGATTTCATTGATTCATTTGTCCATCCAGTTATGAATATGCTAACCAGTAGCCCTGAGCCTAGAATCAATCAAGAGATCAAAAGGGTGTTATAGTTGGCAAAGAATAGTAAAGTGGGAGACTAGTATTTATACTAGCACCACACAGAGATAATGATATATGGATGCCAACTAGCTCCCTACAAACTACCCAAATACCTCCCAATGAGGATATTTGCATTAGAATACTTTAGGAAAATTATAAATTCTGATGAAGTAAATTTCCTCAGCTAGGAAGAAGACCCAGTTCAAAGTGAAAAAACAACTGGGCCCCTTTATTTGCAATAATAGGGAAGCAGGACTAGAGGACGATAAGATTCTACAGTAAATGAAATTCAAGAACAATTTTATATGGAAATATGAGACCCCCCATGGAGTCATAAACAAGCTAAGGCTAAAGGTCAAATTGGGTCCTTTCATCCATCATCCCAGGTGAGACATTGAGAGATTTTCCAACCAGTCAGAATGGTTAGAAAACACTTTGATAGACATGGATAGTATTGTAGTTGATGTACATAATACATTGATTGATGGAGAAACCAATTGATAGAAGTTCCTTCCTACAGGTTCCAAAATTAGGAGAACCAATGAATATTCCTCCTATTTTACAGACTCTAGCAAATGAAGATAGAAATGCAAAGAGAACTAGGGAAGAAGGTTCTAGTTTAGCTATGGAAACCACAGGTGAATAGTCTGAGATCAGTTATAGGAAGAGGCCCAAGATTAATCCTGTAACTAAACAGGAAGACACCATTGACTTAGTGGAAATCACTGACACTGATACACTGGTGGAAAGGAGTAAAGGAACAACAACTTTAGGAGAAACACATGAGCCCTCAACATCAAACACTCAACTTATTGAGACACAACTCAGTGTTGAGGTTTCCTCATTCACTAGGCCTATGGATAAAGAGAATGACATCAAAGATAGATACAAGGAAATTAGGTTGAGGAATGAGAATTTGAAGGCTGAGACTTATGCCCAATACTTCAAGTAGACACCTGCAAATCAAAATAGGTTGATGTTAACCTTTGACATCAAAATAGGAAAAATGCAGATGTCATTCAAGAAACCTACAGTCCAACATCCAAAAACATCAACATACTATAGGAAAACATATTTTGAGGTCTTGGCCAAGGATGTTCATCCCATTGACCAAATTGAGTTTCATAAGTAGGCAGGTGAGATGATCCACGTTGTCAGGTAAAGCTGTGATTGCACACAAATTGAAAAGTTCATTAGATAATATCACTGCACAATACAAACTGGAGAAGGCCTCCTCACAGGCCAAAGATAAGAGAATTAAGTCACTAGAAGACTTAGTTATTGAGTTGGGACATGATCCCAATGATATCAAGGCTGCTAAGAAGTTGATAAAGAAAAAAGAATGATGACATTGCTGCTCTAAAAAAAAACTCAAATTGCCTCATTCAGAGCACCCACAAACAAAAGAGGTCATATAAAGCCAAACACATCAGGAGGAAATGATGGACCTTGTTTTACAACTTAATGATCACTGAAGGAAATGGAGAAGGAGTTAGACATCTTGATACAGTTAAAACAAGCTAGTCTTGAGGCTTCCACTGCCACTGTTATCCCAACAGTCACTATTATAGTACCATTCACCTTTGCAGCTACATTGGCTCCTATAGCTCCACTGGCTACAACACTACTAGCTGCCACAATATCTACATCAGCAACAGGGTTGACAACAACAACAACTCAGGTAGGTGATAAGGCAAGTAAGTTGGTCAAGGCAATGGAAGACATGTCCATTTAGACCATAGAAATAAACAAGCTTAAGGAAAAGATAACCAGTCTGGAGAATGATAACAATCTTGCACAAATTATGCACAAGGAAGAAGTTCAGAAGTCAACCAAATTGACTAAAAGGATGAAGGGCTTGGAGAAAGAATTAACGTTAAAGGAGCCACTTGGCCAAGCTAAGGAACAGTTATGGGCCAATACCATTGACTCTGTCAATGATATTTGGCCATCCATTCAAGTAATTTTTGAATAAAATGACTTAGTGAAAGAGGATACAGAAGCCATATATAGAGTTAAAGCAGAATTGGGAGACATGCCAAAGGAAGCCACTAGAATAATTCATTTCCTCAACTCCGAAAACAAATATGAATTGCAGGAGCTAGAGATACCTAATAGGATTGGCACAATACTAGAGGTAAAAATGGTCCTAACCAAGAGGAATTTGATGATGAACCTTGAAGATAAATGCCAACCATGCAGCTGGCTATAGACAAGTTCATGGTTAAGTTTGACGTTTTGAGGCAGAAAGGTCTACCAAATCCCTTAGTGATAAATGATAAATTGATTCCATGGGACGACTACAACAAGAGAATCAAAAAGGTGGCCAGGGATCAGGTAAATACTTCTTCCATGAAAGGGATGCCTACTGGAAAGGTTCTATATCAAACATTTGAGAACTTTTTTTACCTCCAGCATGAGGTAAAACACCTTTTTGTAAATAAACCCACTTTTGCCAAGTACATAGAAGCAGATGAAATTTATAGGAGGATTGTAAATATTCAATTATCAGATGCAGACACATGGGAAAAGTTTCATGACTTATTATAAAAATACATAGTCAAAATGTGAAAATTGACAGTCAAAGAGAAAAAGGCACAATAAAGAAAAAGTAATAGGCCAAACAGATGAAATAGTATCAAGTGAAAGTTCATCAGTTGAAATATCAAAGTAAAAAGAATAGCCAATGTGAATACCAGCAATAGGGTAGAGAATAAACAAAAAAAATCAGAGCATAAAGACAACACAACCAAATAAACAGGGACATCATACAACAGTTGAACATCTGTCTCTATCTTCTTGCATGAAGATATTTCTTTCTCCTAGATTAATTCCCAAGACAATTTGGGATATTTTGTAAACTAATTTTGTATAAATACTTCATATTTCGAAGTATTGAGTGTGGATTTCTATACATTTGTAGAGTTGTATTGATCATAAACCCGAGGGTCATTGTATCAATTTTTCAAGTCAGCTGACTAGACTGAGTAATAAAGAGATTGCATTACAGGATTCATGTGTTGAGCTATTACAATGAAATATTCTCTTTTGTCAAATTTGTTATCTTCTTATGTATTTCACAAAATTTCATGTTACCTAAAGTGAATGAATTAACTAGAAATTTATTTCAGAATTTGTTTAAGTACACTTTGTCTTGAACAACTAATCATTTCTATGTTTTATTTTATATCTAGATCTGAGAATCCTTAATTTCTCTCCCATCCCGGTTGACCTCTTTCACTTATTTCACAATCTAGCCCAAGGAACCCTTAATTTCTCTTTGGATCTGATTGAAACCAACTTCACCATCCAGCCTTAAGATCTGAAATAACTCAGCTACCTTGCCCTATAGAGACTATTTTTTGAAATTGATCCAGCCCTGTTTGCTTGATATTTGACCCCTTAGCCCAAGGATAGAAGACATCCCTCTATCCATCTAAGTAAGTTATCCCACCACCAAATTCGAATCAAAACCCAAGTACAAACATAAATAGCCTAAAATCAATTATCTAAACAAATTTAAATCATAAAGAGAGAGCCGTCTATGAGCATTAGGAAGGCTAGATCCTAATCTCCAAAGTTGGTTTGTGGTTACCTCTAATCATTTCTTTCTTAAGAACTCTAGAGAAATATTGGAGTGATAACATAATGGTGACCATACTGGGGACTCGATCCTTAGTGTATTAAAACTTTAAGGAAACCTTAAAATTAATCTTTTGCACCTTAAGGTCATTTTAGAGTTGTTGTTTAAAAGTTTCACAAAAAACAATTTAAAAAACAAAATTTTGGCTCCCAAAAATACTCACTATACCAGGGAAAATCGAGATCCAAACCTTGCTACAATAGTTGATGACCTTGACAAAATTTTGAAGAAATAAAAAAGGTAGAAACTCAAGAAAGTAGTAGCCTGTTAGTTAAAGCAAATTCACTCCTCGTGGAACTATCAAATTTAGAGGATATTCCATTTGATTTGTCATTTGACCTTTCATTGTTTAGAACTAAATTAGAAAATGCAATTCATGGAACTGTATTAGACCCTAACTTTATTCAATTCACTGAATAAAAAATGGTTCCTATACATCCAGATTTAGATAGACTTGTGTTGCAAACTTTTGACAAACTAGAAGCTTTAACCTCTACATTGATAAGCCATATATATGATGCCTATCTTCAACAATAATTTGAATTAGCTGCCCTCATTGCTGCTGCCTCTGAACTTTCTACAGAATCTTCAAATAATGTAAATACACCTTCATTTACTACCACCTCGCCTATAATATCCATCGCAATTCATTCCCCTAAACCAATTATTCCTCAGCTTCCTCTTCAACCAAACACCTCAAGCTCATCTAGTTCATCTCCAACCATCTCAAGTCCTTCAAGCACCACTATTTTGCTCCATAGTCAAAAAACAAAATCTCAGCCATGGCAGACATATATGCACCTTTGGTCTTACCAGCACAACTCCATGACATGCCCCAAGATTATCAAAGAAAAATCTTTTTGTTTGATGCTACTGGTCAGTATACTGCCCAACAACATGTGAAGAAAATGAGTGATTACTTTGAATTGCATGAAATCGATGAGTCTGATGTCAAAATGAGGTTATTTTCCCAAACATTAACAGGGGATGTTAAGAAATGGTTCAAAGGTTTACATGCTAATCATATTTTATATTTAGCTGCTTTTCATAGATTATTCATTGATAGATGGGAAAGAAAGAAAAACCCTCTACAAATACTATCTGAATATGATAACATTAGAAGAGCTCCTAATGAATTAGTTCAGGATTATTGTACTAGGTTTAATAGCATATACCATGCAATCCTTGCTAATATTAAAACTCCACCAGACCTAGCATTGATCAAATTTCCTGATGGTTTTGACACTGACATGTCATACCAATTAAGGTAAAGAAACCCTGAAACATTAGAACAAATGCAGAGTAATGCTGTTAATGTAGAAGAAAATTTATTAGCTAAGAAAGCTAGGATGAGAAATGAAAAAAGAGTTGTCATTAAAGAGGAAACTTCCACTTCTGATGATAAAATAGATAGTTTAGCAAAGAGTGTAAAGAGAATAATGGATAGATTAGAAAACATGGAAAGAAAAACTCAGTGGGAAAATCAACAACCACCCCCAATAAGAAACCCCAACTTTAGGAAGAATCCTAACACTAGAAAGAACGCTATACCAGATCAACAAATTAGACCACCCTTCCAGGAAAACTATGTTGAGGGTTCACAAAAC
>APFE030186510.1:35647-47863 GCA_000404065.3 Pinus taeda | reverse complement strand
AAACAAGGCTATGAATTTGCTATATATGAGGTTCAAAACAGTACAACCGTAGAAGCAAAAAGAATACTGAAATTCCCACTAAGAAATCAATCCAAATCCACACTAAAAATATAATACAAGCTCCTGTGACCAAAGTTCTACAAATTCTCCCTAGGGGAACTCAGGAGACTTCTAGCCCAAAAATTGTAGATATAACTTCATTTGAGACTCAAACTGAAACTGTTACTCAAATCATTCCAAATAAGAGAATTCAAAACAAAACTGCTAAAACACAAATTGAAGTGCCATGTACTGAAAAACAAGATAAAAATACACAAACCACATTTGCTAAGGAAGATCTCATCCAATTAGGCAAAACTCAATTGCCATTCAACATTAAGACTAAGATAGAAAAATTGAAAATATCAGTTCCTTTAACCGAGCTAGTGAAAAATGAATCATATAGAGCACAAATCACTGAAACAATAAATATAGGTGAAGGAGAGGATGCTATAAACTTGAATGATGATCAACTTGAGTTATTGTTTGGTCCAGAAGTAAATGGCACACATCAGCAAGGGTGTATTCCTCCCTTATAAATTAGCTTAAACATCCATGACAAAATATTACATAATGCTATGCTAGACTCAAGGGCATCCCATAACTTAGTGCCAAAAGAAATCGTGGAGAGATTAAACTTAGATATCACTAGACCATACAAGGAACTCTTTTCCTTTGATTCTAGCTAAGTTAAATGCCTTGGCCTGATTAAATATTTGTGTGTAACTCTAGTTAGTGCCCATCAAAGAGTATTGTCATGGACATAGTAGTTGTTAATATCCCACCCAAGTATGGAATGTTGTTGTCTCGCTCATGGGGAGAAAAATTATAGGGATCTCTACAGTTAGATATGTCATATGCCACCATATCTATGTTTGGTCAACAAATAAAACTTTACAGAGAAACATTGATGAAATACATGGTGAGTAGTGTAGAAAAACCTCAGAATTTCCCTATATACTCCATGCATTATGATATGGACTCTTTTATCTTGTACAATTCAGACAACGCAAAAAATGAAATCACAGCTGTAGAAGAAAAATACAAAGCTCCTAATAGTGAAAACATTTTTCATGAGTCCCTATGGCATCTAGATTTTGATGGCTCTCTGAATAGATTAGGAATAGGTGCAAGCGTTTGGACTCACAACATGGAAAACAATCATTCTGAAGGTCATGACTTTAGATTAAACTTTAAATGCACAAATAACATGGTAGAATATGAAGCTCTAATCTTAGGACTACAAATGGTTAGAAAACTTAGAGCCAAGAGAGTTTCTATCATGGGAGATTTAGAATTGATTATAAAACAAATTAAAGGTGAATACTCCGTGAATAATCCCAAACTTAGCCAATATAGAAAGACTATCCTAGATTTGATCAAGGACCTTCTGGAAACTGACTTTGCTGCCATTCCTAGGAAACAAAATATGCAACCTCACAGTCTGGCCACTTTGCTAGTACTTGAAAATTGCCTTTTCAGCCCAACAACCAATACACTGCAGAAGTGATACATAGGCCTGTTATACTTGACAATTTGAAATATTGGCAGATTTTCTCACAAGATTCTCAAATTTATGATTTCATGAATGCTGAAGGAGAGTTTCAAAATTGCAATATAGATACAGATTGTACAGTAGAGAATAACATAGATAGTGAAATAGATATAAATGCTTTAGATCTGAATAAACCCACTAATTTCACTAAAGTAGAAATAGATAACTTACAAAATGTAGAAATAGAAGAAATAATGAATGATGATCCTGAAATTTTAAACCTTAAAGATAAGTTTTTTCCTAAGGGATTAGTCCCATTAGAAGATTTGTTTGATTCAAATGATGTAGCTAGGAAACTAAAAATGGAGCCTTTAAGAGCAGACATAGAAGAATGTAACATAGGAACTGAAGAAAAACCAAAGCTTATCAAAATATCCAAAGCATTACCTCCAGATGAAAAACTAAAGTACATAAACCCATTCAAAGCGTTTCAAGATGTCTTTGCCTGGAGTTATGAAGACCTTAAGTCTTATGATACCAGCATAATTCAGCATAAGATACCTATCAAAGAAGATCATAAACCTTTTAAACAAAATCTTAGGATAATTAATCGAGTTCTTATGCCACTCATTGAAAAGGAAGTAAAAATGATGTATGATGCACAAATCATAGCACCCATTAGATATTCAGATTGGGTCTCTAACTTAGTCACTACTAGGAAGAAAACAAGAGAAATCAGACTCTGTGATGATTTCAAAAACTTGAACAAAGTCTCATTAAAAGACAACTATCCTCTCCCAAAAATGGATCATATCCTTCAAAGGGTAGTATGCTCATCCAAAATTTCATTGCTTGATGGATTTTCTAGCTACAACCAAATCTTAGTTCAACTAGAGGATCAAGCAAACATTGTATTTACTATTCCTTGGGGTACTTTCATGTATTTGAAGATGCCTTTTGGATTAATGAATGCATGAGGAACATTCCAAAGAGATATGGATATAGATTTTGCCAAAGAAATCCATGAATTTCTAGTTGTTTACCAAGATGACATCATGGTCTTTTCTAAATCAAATAACGAACATCTAGATCACCTAAGAAGGGTTTTCATTAAATGCAAAAATTTTGGTCTTTCCTTAAATCCCAAAGAGACACTCTTTGGTCTAGAAGAAGGTAAACTATTGGGACACATAATATCCAATGATGGAATTAGAATAGATCCAACTAGAATAGAGGCAATCCTGACCATCACTCATCCTAGAAACATCAAAGAATTATAGTCATTTTTAGGCAAAATAAATTTTCTTAGGAGATTCATTTCAAATTTAGCAGAATTAATTAGAGAGTTAAACAACATGTTGAAGAAAGATTCACCACTTAAGTGGACAGTAGAGGCTAAACAATATTTTAAAGCAATCAAGGAAGCCCTTACCAAAACACCAGTCCTCATAAGTCCTTATTTCAACAAATATTTTATATTTTTTTCTTTTTCTTCAGAACATACTATTGCAACAGTCTTGTTGCAAAAGAATGATAAAGGATATGAGCAACCTATTGCATTTTTCAACAAATCTTTGAGAGATTCTACACTAAAGTACAACATAATGGAAAAAAAAGCACTTGATTTAGTGAAAGCTATTAAAGATTTTAGACTGTACATCTTGTATTCACACATCATTGCTTATGTTCCAAATTTAGTAGTAAAGGACATTTTGACACAAAATGGGCCTAAAGGAAGAGAGGCAAATGGATTGCCACTATTTTGGAATATGACATAGAAATAAAGCCTACAAAACCTATCAAAGGCCAAGGTTTAGCTAAACTCATGGCTAAATCAAATTGTCAGGACTTAGATATAAATTTTATTGGTGCCCTAGATGATCAGGAAGAGATGGCGACTCCACAAATCAGTGAACCTTTTACAGATTCACCTTGGCATGTAGATATCATATTTGTCTTACTAAACTTACAAGCTCCTCCTGGTTTATCTAGAACTAAAGCTAGATTTTAAAAATTAATTCAACAAAATATTGTATCATAGATAATGCTTTATTTTGGAAAGATAATGGTGGCATTCTATTAAATTGTTTCTTGAAAGATGAAGTTGACAAAGTTATGCAAGAATTTCATGTAAGAGATTGTGGAGGACACCTATATTGGAAAACAACTGCTGATAAGATGTTGAGGGTAGGTTTTTACTAGCCCACCCTTTTTGCAGATGTTAAGAAACATGTGACCTCCTTTCACAAGTGCTAGTTATTTGAGGGCAAAAGGAAGTTATTACCTTTACCTCTCAAACCCATATCCACAGAAGTACCTTTCCAACAATGGGGTTTAAACTTCATTGGAGAAATTCACCCATCCTCCTCAGCCCAATATAAATGGATTTTGACAACCACTGATTACTTTACTAAATGGATAGAACCCATCCCTTTTAGACAAGCCACAGACTCTTGTCATTATCTCATTCCTTGAAAACAATATCCTTTCAAGATTTGGATGCCCCCAAAATCTCATTACTGATAATGCAACTGCTTTCAAATCCAAGAAAATGGTAGACTTTTGTAACAAATATCACATTACCCTTCGCCTATTACCCTCAAGATAATGGAATTGTAGAATCCTCAAACAAAAGCCTTGTTAATATCATTAAGAAATTGCTAGAAGACAACAAGGAGACATGGAACAAAAGGTTGGTAAATGCCTTATGGCTAGATAGACTAACTACCAAAAAGTCCATTGGTACATCTCTTTATTAGTTAGTATATGGAATGGATGATGTTTTTCCATGCTCTTTATGAGTGCCAGTGATGAAAATCATTGAAGAGTTGCAGTTATAACCAAATGATATCCAAAGAAGGATAAATAAGAAAATACACTTGCAGCAAACCAGAGAAGAAGTCTATGTCAAATCACAAGTGATCCAGGATAACATCAAAAAGGTTTTTGACAAAAAGACCAAAGAGGATGATTTTTACATAGGTGATAAAGTTCTCAAATGGGATTCCAGAAGAGAAGATAAGGGTAAACATGGAAAATTTGATTTCCTATGGCAAGGCCCTTATATCATTTATGGTTACAAAGGTAACAATACATTTTTCTTGAGATAGTTAGATGGAATAGATCTATTAGGAGGACCAGTCAATGGTAGGATTCTAAAGCATTACTTATCCACAGATTAATTGTAGTTTATTTTACTTTGCTCATTTTATATAACATTGCAGAGTTTAGATTGGATTGGATGGTAATATTTTAAGGTTGAAGCCCAGAGAGAAGGCCCAAAGCTTTGAGAGGTTCACCATCATAAGTATGAATAAAGCAGAATCGCAGAATAGCAATTTACAAGTTAGCTACAATCACAGTTTCAAAGGCTACTGATCTTAAAGTTCTTGACATTTCACCAGGAAATGCCATCCCCATGTGGAGCCACTGTTACGGTCCTATAATAATACAATTCATAATTTTTAATTGGATATGGTTAGTCTTGTAATATTGTACATACTTTTTCTTTCTGTATTAACAAAATTAAAAAATGTATAGAGGGTATGTCCTAAAATAATAATCAAAGGAAAAAAAACAAAGAAAAAAGATTAAAAAAAAGTGAAAATATGAACCCCAAAAAGAAATAAAAATAGATAATGAAAGTGTGAAAATTCAAATGCCATTATCATTGTTTTACTTTGTAAAATAAGGTTATGTGTAGTCTGTCAGAAATGCCACAATGCATGATGGTTAAATAGCTTAATCTTAACACGTTCATCCCTTAAATTTTATGTTGATAGATAGAGAATAAAGATCTAGCCAAACTGTTTAACCTTGGTGGGTCAATAGTTAGGTAGAGAATAAGAATGAGCTCATCAGTTTAATCTAAGCCATTGGAAGTTATAAGGTTAGAATTATATAGTTTGCTTGTCAAAAGAAAAGGAAATAAAGGATCAACAAGCTCAAATGCACCCATTAAAATGAAGAGAAAATGTTAGAGTAAATAAAGGGTAGGTAGAAGAAATGTTGCAAATGCACAAGGTTGCTAAGTCAAAAGCTCATTTATCATGTTTAAGCCTATGTTTCAAGTGTAGGAGGAAATGTGAGAAAGAAAGGATATTCACCAAGCTTCTTTACTAATTTCCCCTCATTTCCATACACCCCCACATACTTATTTTCTAATTTCCCCACTACCCCTTCATTACTTATAAATATCCCTTTTTCCCTCATTTTGACCTTTACCATTTGGTTTCACACATTCCCTAGAAATTACCCTCCAAAAATCACCCCCCCTTCCCAAAACTCCTTTCCCTAGTGTGAAACCCATTCCCTATTACAAATATCGCTTTCCCCCCTTATTAATTTCCCTTTCCCCCTCAAAAACCCACAAAAACCCTTTATCCTAAGTTTTTATGCCCCCACATTATGTAATTAACATCCCCCACTTTGTATTTCCTGACAACCCTTTTTAACCCACCAACCCTTGGTGCAGTTAAAAATCCCTGCCACATAACCCATTGTCCCACCTTATTTACCCACTGCTTATATTAAAAAACCCAACATTATGTGCTAATTAATTACAATTATCTGTAATTAAATCCCGGGCCCCGCCAAATCACTTTCTTGATTCTATCCATTCAAATTAACTACATGATAGCCCTCTGATATCCTACCCCTAGATCTAACGGTGTACATCCATATCACGCGGATTCATCGTCTGACTGATAATAGCCCAAGAGCATGCGAGATTCACAGTTTTTCTTGGGCACTGTTCTGCTACGTGGCAACACCAGGCTAGATCGCGTGCTCACAAAAAATACCGCCTGCACTCTAAAAGCGGTGCAATGGCACACAAAACCACCTCCCAGCCAAACCGAAAACTCCCCACCATCAATTAATTATTTCCGTGCCAAAATGTGACCGTTACACGTGAAAAGGATGAAAAAGCCCCCATTCGCTCTTTTCTTGCATTTTCACTGTAAATTGCTGCTTAGCCATTTGTGACACCTTGAACCTCTACGACCAAATTTACCACCTTCTGACGCTTGAAGATGCTTCAGATAACCAATTAAAGTAACCAGTTGATAGTTGAAGCCACAATACCTTCTGTATTCATCACTGCCAATCTACACGCCAAACCATCAATTTCCAAGTATTCTTGGAAAAAAACCACAACAACCCTTGAATTTGAAAATGCAAAGTTTAAATTGAGAGGTTAATTAATTGAGTTAATAAGAAATCTTCCAGAAATTGAAGAGTAACTTATTTGTATATCCCAAACCCTTTTCATAGACTGTAATTATCAAACCACTATTCCAGGACCTCTAAAACCTCACTCCTGAAACCACTGAAAGCCTAATTCAAATCTGTAAACCCAATTATGGCTTCCCAAACCCCTTTGGATGTGATACCTCTGCAAACCCCTCACTTGGACATCGACCACCTTGCATTGGAAGACAAAGACTTCCAAATAAAGAACACATCTTCCCCTTCCTACCTTCTAAAGCTCTATTATTGGAGTAAGGACATGTTCTTAAAGAAAAATGATGACATTCATCTTTGGGAATCTAATTTGCCTAAGTCTTTGTTTCCAGAAGTACACCCATTCCCAAAAATCATCCACTTCTGTCATGCTTGCTACATTCCTAGCCAAATAGCCATTGTCACCCCTAACTAGCAAGTTCTATTCACCACCACTACAGAATCCATTAACTAAATGTTGCAAGTCCAACCAAGCCCAAATGAGACCCCACCTTCTATTGAATGCTTGCTTGACCTCTACACCAAGTTAGACCCTCATAGGATAGCCAAAATTTTCCAAATTTTCATCATAGAGGAGTGTCATACTCCTACATAAACTCCTCCATATGCTGCCACCATTTTTTCTGAGAGAGGCAGACAAATCATTACCATGCTCTCCTGCATTTTAGGCTACACCTTTGATGAACATGCAGATGAGGTTGTCCTTTCTTTCCTTTCCATCTTTTGCGCAGGCAAGCCTCCTGCTACAATGTATAACTATGCTCAGTTCATAGCAGATAAAATGCATGAGAAATTCACCAGACTACCAACTGAGAGAGTCTTCAAGTACTCATCTATATTGTTTCACATGCTTTTATACTATCAATCAGACAAATCCCCTGTTAGCATCCAAAAGTTGGATACCAAAGGAAATCCAAGATCAGTTATCTACTGGACACCATTGATCCAAAAATTCTCCACTATTTTTTCCTATAAGGACTTCATTGATTCATTTGTCTATCCAGTTATGAATATGCTAAACAGTAGCCCTCAACCCAAAATTAGTCAAGAGATCAAAAGGGTGTTACAGTTGGCAAAGGACAATAAATTGGGAGACTGGTATTTATACCAGCACCATACAAAGATAAGGATATATGGATGCCAACTGGCTCCCTACAAATTGCCCAAATACCTCCCCATGAGGATATTTTCATTAGAATACTTTAGGAAAATTATAAATTTTGATGAAGTAAATTTCCTATTAGCTAGGAAGAAGACCGAGTTCAAAGTGAAAAACCAATTGGGCCCCTTTATTTGCAATAATAAGGAAGCAGGGCTAGAGGCCAATAAGATTCCATAGCAGATGAAATTCAAGAACAATTTTATATGGAAATATGACCCTCATGGAGCCATAAACAAGCTAAGGTTAAAGGTCAAATTGGGTCCTTTCATCCATCATCCCAGTCTAGACATTAAGAGATTTACCAACCAATCAGAATGGTTGGAAAAAAATTTAATAGACATGGACAATATTGTAGTTGATGTATAAAATACATTGATTTATGTAGAGAAATAGATTGATACAAGTTCCTTCCTATAGGTTCTAAAATTAGGAGAACCAATGAATATTCCTCCTATTTTACACACTCCAGCAAGTGAAGATAGAAATGAAAAGAGAACCACAAAAGAATGTTCTAGTTCAGCTATGGAAACCACAAGTGAACAATTTGAGATCAGTTACAGGAGGAGGCCTAAGCTTAATCATGTAACTGAATAGGAAGACACCATTGACTCAGTGGAAATCAATGATACTGATACAATGGTGGAAAGGAGCAAAGGAACAACAGCTTCAAGAGAAACACACTAGCCCTCAACATCAAACACTCAACTTATTGAGAGACAATTCAATGTTGAGGTTTCCTCATTCACCAGGTCTATGGATAAAGAGAATGACATCAAAGATAGATACAAGGAAATTAAGTTGAGGAATGATCAAGTGAAGGAAATGGATGAGTTAGACAGCTTGATACAGTTAAAACAATCTAGCCTTGAGAATGTCACTGCCACTGTTATCCCAACAGTCACTACTGCAGTACGATCCACCTTGGTATCTGCATTGGCTCCTACAACTCCACTAGCTACAACACTACCAACTTCCACAACATCTACATCAGCAACAGGGTCGACAACAACAACAACTCAGTCAGGTGATGAGGCAAGTAAGTTGGTCAAGCAAATGGAAGACATGTCCATTTAGACCATAGAAATAAACAAGCTTAAGGAAAATATAACTAGTCTGGAGAATGATAACAAGCTTGCACATATTATGCACAAGGAAGAAGTTCAAAAGTTGACCAGGTTGAATGAAAGGATGAAGAGCTTGGAGAAAGATTTAATGTTAAAGGAGTCACTTGGCCAAGCTAAGGAATAGTTATGGGCCAATATCATTGACTCTGTCAATGATATTTGGCCTTCCATTCAAGTAATTTTTGGACAAAATGACTTAGTGAAAGAGGATACAGAAGCCATATAGAGAGTTAAAGTAGAACTGGGAGACATGCCAGAGGAAGCCACTAGAATAATTCATTTCCTCAACTCCAAAAACAAATATGAATTGTAGGAGCTGGAGATACCTGACAGGACTAGCACAATACTAGAGGTAGGAAAGGTCCTCACCAAGAGGAATTTGATGATGAATCTTGAAGATAAATGCCAAACCATGTAGATGGCTATAAACAAGTTCATGGTTAAGTTTGATGTTTTGAGGCAGAAAGGTTTGCCAAATCCCTTGGTGATAAATGATAAATTGATGCCACAGGACAATTACAACAGGTGAATTAGAGAGGTGGCCAGAGATCAGGTAAATACTTCTTCCATGAAAGGGATGCCTACTGGAAAGGTTCTATATCAAGCATTTGAGAACCTGTTTTACCTCCAGCATGAGGTAAAACACCTTTTTGTAAATAAACCCACTTTTTCCAATCACACAGAAGCAGATGAAATTTATAGGAGGATGGTAAATATTCAATTACTAGATGCAGAAATGAGAAAATTGACAGTCAAAGTGAAAAGGCACAATAAAGAAAAAGTAATATGCCAGCTAGATGAAAGAGTATCAGGTGAAAGTGTATTAGTTGAAAGATCAAAGCAAAAAGAATAGCCAACTTGAAGACCAACAATAGGGTATATAATAAACAACAAAATATCAGAGCATAAAGACAACACAACCAAATAAACAAGGACATCATACAATAGTTGAACATCTGTCTCTATCTTCTTGCATGAAGATATTTCTTTCCCCTAGATTAATTCCCAAGACAGTTTGGGATATTTTCTAAACTATTTTTGTATGAATAGTTCATATTTCAAAGTATTCAGTGTGGATTTCTATACATTTGTAGAGTTGTATTGATCATAAAAATGAGGGTTATTGTACCAATTTTTCAGGTTAGCAGACTAGACTTAGTAATAAAGAGATTGCATTACATGATTCATGTGTTGACCTATTACAGTGAAGTATTTTCTTTTGTCAAATTTGTTATCTTCTTATGTATTTTAGAAAATTGCATGTTATCTAAAGTGAATGAATTAACTGGAAATTTATTTCATAAATTGTTTAAGTACACTCTATCTTGAATAGTTAATCATTTATATGTTTTCTTCTGATATCCGGATTTGAGAATCCTTAATTTCTCTCCCATCCTGGTTGACCTCTTTCACTTCTTTCACAATCCAACCTAAGGAACCCTTAATTTCTCTTTGGATTTGATTGAAACCAACTTCACCATCCATCCTTAAGATCTGAAATAACTCAGCTACCTTGCCCTGTAGACACTATTTTTAAAACACGATCTAGTCCTGTTTTCCTGACATTTGACGCCATAGCCCAAGGATAAAAGACATCCCTATATCCATCTAAGTAAGTGATCCCACCACCAAATCCGAATCAAAACCCAAGTACAAACATAAATAGCCTAAAATCAATTATCTAAACAAAGTTAAATCATAAAGAGAGAGCCCTCTTTGAGCATTAGGAAGGCTAGATCCTAATCTCCAAAGTTGGTTTGTGGTTACCTCTAGTCATTTCTTTCTTAACAACTCTAGAGAAATATTAGAGTGATAATAGTCTCTAACCCAAAACTTTTCATGATAAAGTGCTACAATAATCAAACATCTTTTCTAAATTTTCACTTTAGGGGGAAATCTGTTTCACGTCATTTTGTCACATTAGGAAAATGTCCGTCGGTTTGGATATTTCGCTATCCATCAAAGTATCCCAAATCATCCCCTTGCAAGTTTAGAACCCAAAAAATCCCAAAGTAAATGAAATTATTGGATCTCAAGGCTCAAAAATCTATTTTAGGCTTCTTGTGCAGTTCCCTAGTCTGTTTCCACCAATATGCAGAAGAGACCATTAGAAACTATGCAAAACTGCACTCTGTCTAACACTATGGCCTGTGCATATGATTTAACACAAGTAAAAAATAAAAGTAAAGTCTAGAAGCTTTGTTAGTCGAATCTTTCCTGACTAAAAACTTCGAATGGATGTATATTCAAGCCTGATCCATCCCATCATGGAGCTACTTCCCTCTCTTTGTGGAACCCCTATCCCACCATTTTTGGATCTCATCCCTTAGTGTCATGCAGAAAGAGTTATGTTTGCGGACAAACCTAACCTCCCTAGGAGTCTAAGACTCTCTAGTGACAAACAAACCAAACAAGAGCAATCCTTCTCTAAATACACGTTATTCTATGAGAGATCAAGTGTTTTTTCGATCTTACCTTAGGTCCAACGCTTGTTGTAGCAGTCCAGCCTTGCTGATCCAGATGAGCTCCTCCTTCACTTTAAGACCTGCATACACTAACAAAGCAAACGATTACATAACACCTGAATATTCATCATAAAACACAGCATATTTATCACATAGACCAAGGAGTACATGAAATAATTCATTAACAACAAATCATTGAGAAGAATGGACTTATTTGTATTAAAGAAACAAAAAAGGAACCATTACAACCTGAGCCTTGGTGTTGTGCAGGCTCCTCCCAGGGTCCGGCAAGAGATTCCCTCTACTTTGACAAGCTCACCCACTCCCAATATGGCAACAAGGAAGGATAGTGATCTCTCCTCACAAGTCAACAATGGAAGTCCTAATTCCAGCAGCATTTACCCTTTAGAATGTTCAGCTTTCAACCTCCCCTCCTTTGGCCCAAGCCCTGTATTTATAGTATTCTAGAGGAAGTTATTCAGTTCCAACATCAATGGGATACTCCCTCTTTTGGATGGGGTAGCTCCTCTCTTGATGGAATAAGTTCCTCTATCATAGGGATGCATGAACCATCTGGAGGTGCTCAATACACGTCAAACACTCTTCTAGAAAGCTCTAGAAGTGACCACAAGTAACTTTTTTAAGATGAAAATCGCGCCTTTTGACCCTTACAGGGGTACGCACCCA
>APFE030186509.1:1806-28784 GCA_000404065.3 Pinus taeda | reverse complement strand
ATGGGAGAAGCCTTATTTTTGTTGTTCCAACCAGCATAAATTTCATATACTGTTTAAAGAGTTAGCCATCTTTCTTGCCCTTAATGCATATCAAAAATTTGTGAGAGAGCCCTCTCTGACTAAGGAGGCTAAACCTTAGTCTAAAGCCTGGTCTAAAACAGTTTCATGAGATCTTATTAAGTAGCATCCCTTAGTACTGATTTTATGATAACACTACCTTTGTCATTTTTCTTTTCTGTACACATACTAGATTGGTTGCCACACGCGGCAAGCACCTAGTGCCTTCTCTTCTCTTCAATCACATACACAGACACACAATGTAGATTACACACATACACCCACACAAAACACCACACAATACATGCACCTTTACCTGGTGTTCAACACAACACGTACACCTACACCCGATGTAAAACACAACACATAAACCTAGATCTGGTGCAAAACACAACACATACACCTACACCTAGTGTACAACACAATACACAATGAATACGCATGTCACGTTACATCAGCTATGCAATCCCTGTAACACGATAACATGGTACCACATGTGCACAACATAATGTGTATGACATGTACACAATACCACATGTACATAGTGCTAGCTGCATAATGTGTATACAACACCACCTACACAACATGTACACAACACTACTTGTACATAGCACCACATGCATGATGTGTACACAACACTATATGCATGACATGTGCACAACATCACCTGCACACATCACCCCATGTACAACATTTACACAACTCCACATGCACACATCACCACATGTACTCATGCACACAACACCACATGTACATAGAACCACATATATAACATAAACGCAACACCATATGTACACAACACCACATATGCAACATGCACAAAGCACCAAATAAATGACATAATAAAACATGCACATGACACCACATAAACACTCAAACACCAAATAAATGACATAATCAAACTCCAACAAGCACATAGTGAACATAAACATGCACATAACACCACATGTACATGCACATAACTCCTCTTAGTGAACGTTTACCAACATGGACATAACACCCAAACACTCAAACACCAAATAAATGACATAATCAAACTCATACCTCAATCTATCTCAGGGAAGGCTATCACATTTGCACAAATCATTCTAGATTAGTGTGATGCAATATCACAATTATATCAACTCATGCCTGAGTATGATAACCATAATCATCTTCATAGACCAATCCATATTAGCACGATACATATAACATCAAGATCCTAAGTACAATGACCATAATCATCATGCATATGACCACAATTGATATAGCAACAAGTTACTATCCTTCATGACTAACGGACACATGTACATATGATCACATTGATTAACTAACATCTATCATACATGTAACCACAACAACACTAGAATGACAAACATGTATATAACCCTAATTCATATAACAATCCATTAACTAACATACCTGCATGCCAAACATAGAATACATGTCTGACGATATGATATTACCCCAAAGTCTAGCACTGCAACCTTGCTCTAATAGACTGTATCTCATGATATGTCTTAGCCTATCAGCATCATATTGTACCAACAACATCACAATGACATAACTAGATACAATGATCTCACGGTGCATATCTAACTTATTATGCATCCATAACCATAACCATAACAATGAATGCACAACAACCTATAGACATTGACATGCATAATAAATGGACATACAACTAGCATGTATTCATGAAAAGCATATCCCAACCAAAACATTAGTAACTTATACATGTCAACACAATTGTAACAATGACCACAACCATACATACATAGTAAGCACATATACAACCTACATGCATGCATGACAACCACATTCTGCCCATCCAGTACAAGGGTTGTACTATGCTCTAGTAGCACTTTGTGGTATCATACATCACCCAAAGAGAACAAAGTAGGCTTTGATACCAGTTTGAACTACCCTCCTCCTACACTTACCCAAGTTTATTGGTCCACCGGGGTAAATATGTGATGAATAGTTACTATGATATTATTCAACTTCCTACATCACCTTAAGGAAGTGGAATCGACAAAACAAAACCTTACTAACATTCCTCAAGTGCTATAGGACCCCCAATGGCTAAACCACCCTTCCAAGTCTCCAAACCCTAAGTTAGCTTTCCTTTTCTCTGATATGGACTCATAGTTGCATGCACAAGCATGCATCCATGTGATTGTAGGCCCCCAGTTTCATGCACAAACCCGCATCAATGTGATTGTAGGCCTGCAATCACATGCATAACCACTGCAAGCGTGTGACTATAGTCTTTTTTAGCTACTTCTATGCCTGATACTACAAAATTTGTGGCACCTTTTCAGGGCTAGACTCCAGATCACTGATGAGAAATTGAGGATACTTTCCAAGACAATAAATGACACCAAGACAAAGCCTCTAACACAAAACTTGATCAAGGACTTGACCGAACCCATCCTATCTGTGACAAAATTTCCATCAAAGACATCATGAACATGTAATATACAGGTCATAACAATATATCTGAACATATGGATCTCATACTTATCTGAGAATCGTCAAGAAGTTATAATGCCCTCTCAAATTATCTACAATAACATTTATTAGGTCATGCATTTGATAGCCAATCGCATATTCATCAAACATGTCAAGATCCATCAACAATATACATCATATAACTAGTATATAATGAGCTAATAAACAACATATAACCCATGACAACTCAACCATAATGTTACCATCACAATCAATACATATTCTCATATATCACAATATAAAATACCACTTATTAACATATGAAAATGCCAACCAAATCAAGGACTTCCACATACCACCTGACCATAGACTAGGCTGAAACAAAGCTTTCTTTTAGCTAGTCACCCCCATACTATATTCCAAGCATGAATGTGGAATCACATGGAATAATAATAAAAAAATCAAACCAAGGCTTCCAAAAGCCAAATCACCTCAACCCTCAACTAGTTATTCCACCTCACGGTCGAACATCACTAACCATCACTAGATTGGTCTCCATCCAAGTTGTCCAAGGCTCCAGAGCATTTTTTCCAACCTAGGTTCTAGGACTAGTAACTCGACCCACCAAAGGATCTAGAGCATTTTTCCAACCAAGGCTTCCAGGACTAGTAACTCAACCCAAGCTATTACAGGGCTTCTAGATCATTTGTCCAACCAAGGCTCCATGAACTAGTAACTCAACCCACATTCATAAGGAACATGAGCACCAACCAAAAAGCAAGGATAAACCCACAACACCGCGACTATCTAGGATATGGCAAGGCTAGGAAAAACCATTGTCAATCTAGGCAATCCTCCATGCCAATGACAAATCATAACCAAGAAACCACATGCATGTGCCATGCATGACAAAACTAGCATAGAAACCATATATGAAAATTGATACCCAGAAAGAAATCTAGATGTAGTCGTTGATCCATCGATTCCCTTGAACTCTCCCTCTTTTCCTTTTCCTTGTTTATCCAGATCCAATGTATGCCATAATAATCCAAAAGTGTTACAAGAAAAATCTAAGAGTGCAATAGTATGAGATAGAAAAAAAAGTAGAGAGCTTTGAGCTAAAACTAGCAAAACGTTCAACTGACAAAAGCCACGAACTGATCCTCATAATCCTTTTTATCAATGAGGCCTCTATTTTCTTCAATTTCCATTACTTTTCCTTCATTTTTCTCCTCGCATGCAACCTATGACCTTTCACCTTCCTTTTCTCCTAATTTCTTTTATTTCCACAAATAAAATCCCAATTAATGCCTCTTTGCCTTTCCAAAGCTTTGTCCATTGCCTTTTCCAATTTCCTTAGCCATAATAAACCAAATGAACACCCACTAGGATGTTTTGCCCAACATTCAGCTTAGAATATGTTTCCCATGAACTTGGCCTTATTTGTTTTTTACATGGAAAATCAACTAGGGTTGTTACAACAAACATGTAATGTATAAGTCATGAATGCATATGTGAGTGTAAATATTTGTAATTTAGTTGAGAATCACCGAGAAGGTCTAATTCCCTCTCAAGTAATGGCAACAACACTATTTAGTCCATGCATTCATCAACCATTCAATATATTACATCATTAGGAAACATATAACCAGCAAATAACCAACATAGAAACCATGACAACTTATCCATAACATCATCATCATAATCAATACATATGCTCATAGATCACAATAGGAAAATACTTGATATTAACATATGAAAATGCCAACGAAGTTAGGGACTTTGACGTACCACCCAACCAAAGATTGGGTTGAAACAAATATCTCTTTCAACCAATCACCCCTGCACCATATTCCAAGCATGAATGTTAGATCTCATGAACTAAACCAAGCCAAAACCAACCAGGGATTCTAGAGGCCAAACTGTATCAACCCTCAACCATAGTGATTCCACCTCTATGGTATAGAAACCACTAACACCAACTAGACTGATCTCTACCCAAGTTTTCTAGGCTCCAAGAACTATTAAATCAACCCAAACCCTTCCAAGGCTTCAAAGTATTTGTTCTAACAGTGTCTCCAAGGACTAGTAACTCAACCCACCATGGGCTCTAGAGCGTTTCTTTGAACTAGTGGCTCCAGGAACTAGTAACTCATCCCCAGTTGTTTCAGGGCTTCCAGAGCATTTGTTCTAGCCCATAACCATCGAGAACCTGAACACCAATAAACAAAAACAAGTGTAAAAACCCACAACTTCATGGCTATCCAGGAAATGGAAAGGAAACTCTAAAACCATTGTCAATCCAGGAAAATATCCATGCCAGTGACAACACATAACATGATAATCATATGCATATACCATGCATCCAAAAACCAACAAGGAAATCACACATGCAGCCTTCTACCTACAAAACAATCTAGTTGTAACTATTGATCCAACTATTTCCTTGTGCTTCCCTACTTTCCTTTGCCATCTTTCTCCAAATCCAAGTGAATACTAGAGTGCTCCAAGCATGCTCCAAGAATGATCTAAGTGTGCAAGAGTATGAGAGGATGAAATAATGAAAATGAGAGCTCCAAAGATGAACTAACAAAAGGTTGTGAACTGGTCCTCAAAAGACTTTTTATCATTGAGGCCTCTATTTTCTTCATTTTCCCTCTAATTTCCTTAGCATGCAAATATGTGTCTCTTCACCTTATTTTTCTCATGTTTTCATTTATTTAATCATAAATAAATGCCAATTATTGCCTCTTTTCCTTTTCCAATGCCTTTTCTTATTTCCATATCCATTGATTAATCACAAGTGATGCTCACTAAAGTACTTTTCCCAACATTCAGCTTGGAATACATGTCCCATGACCTTGGTCTTATTTTATTTACATCGAAAATCAACCAGGGGTTGTTATAGGCACCAATGTACTGGAGGCACCAACCCCCAAAATATATGCAAGCACCAACTTTCTATAGGATCCAACCTAATTAAGGCACTAACTTCTAAAATATGCAAGAACCAACTTGTTTTAGGCTCCAATCAGATTAAGGCACCAACCCCCTTCACCAAAACATAGTGGACCACTTTTCACAATCTTTCAAACTAGATCCATAAGCTCAAAACAAAATAAATGCTCCTAACATATATGATCATATCAATACAACTTCAACCTTCTCTTTAATCATCAATTAGTAACATCTTCTTCATACTATCATTAAACTTTTTCATGGTCTCCATAACATTTTGACAACAACAAAAGAAATATGGCCTCTTTTCCTCAAAATTATGTCTTCATGACTTTTCATGTCTCCCTTTCATATCACAAAAAATTCTTTCCATTTCCCCCTTTTGGAAAAATAATTTGTGCCTCAAGATAACCCACTAAACATTATAAAAAATACCTATTTGAGAAAATGACCTCAATGGGTCAACTAGAGGTACCTTTCAGATTCATTGTCTACAAAATGCACTTGCTGGTGTGTTTGACCAAATATACCCCACCAGTTCGACAAAGTGTGCCAATCTGCTTCGACAAAAAGCCCCTTTTCATCGGGTAATCCCAACTGTCCTAACATATTTAACCTTGGATTCAAACTCATGACCACGTCACCAAAGTACCACATGTCATGATTTTTTTGCATAAACCATCTCTACTTCTACGACATCAACCATCTCTAATACGTTAACCATCTTTGTCATGTCAACCATCTATGCTTGTGCCACATCAACAAGATCAACATATTCTATGTCAAAAATGTGTTATATTGGGCCTACCATGTGTCTTGATTTTTCCACATCAATGATCTTTTCTTATTCCACGTTAAGCATATAAGACATCGAACTTGCCACATCACACAGGTAGACATGTCACATTGGTGTTACACTAGACTCACCACATAACACACGTATTCCATGAAACTCATCACATGTGTTACACCAGTCTCAACACATCAAAGGCATGCCATCAAATACATGTCAGACAATATAAATTTCCTTATTATATTATTATTATTCAATATGGAATGGGGTTGGACCCTTCTTAGTTCCCAAGTGGAACCATAACACCATCCAAAATAACTTGTTGATTAAATGTCATGCAACTTGATCCATCTACCATTGTTAATCACCCAAGCCAAACTCTAACCTCTTGTTCTTCTTATCAAAGATGTGCATTGGTAAATGAATTTAGGATTTTACCCCTTTTACTCCATTACAAACATGCTTGACTTTAGATCAACGTTTCTCCTTAACCTGTGGGAGTTTCACTAAGTGCCATATATTAATGAAAAAGTTTCATAAACCACTATCCAACCAAATTATTTACAATTTTTTTTATTAACATAAATCTAACAAATTATCAATAATATTTAGGTTAAGCCGCTAATATTTCCAAGGTGTCATGTTCAAAATGGTTGTTATTCTTATTTTAGAGGAGTTTGACCAATTGTAGTATAATATTGGAAAGCTCTAGAAGTGGACTATCCAACTAGACCTTCTACATGCTCATTTGATCATCATAACTTTAAAAAATTCTCAATAATATTTCCAAGTCATTGTATCTAAGATATCTCACATTCTTTTGCATTGATGATGCATGATTTTCCAAGGCATCATACATCCTTTAACATGAATGACATGACATTGGTTGTCATCAATGACAACACTATGCCCAATAATCCCCCCCTTTTTCATTGATGGACACACAACTAGACATTGATGGTCATTGATGGAAATGGAGGAAACACCCACAATCAGCCTGATCCAGGTGGATATTGGTGGCCACCTGCCAAGTCCACTTGGATACCCGCCATTGTTTCTTTCAGATTTTCAGTTTCCTTAATTGTAGCACAGTTTACTATTTTTAGCAATTTTTCGAGTCCTAAACTTCCAGAGCCGTTTTGAGGCCCTAAACGACATATTTTTGAGAAAATTGGGAGCAACATGGGCGCATGGATCAATGTTTCTCCTCCCAAAGTTGTATTTCTCTGATAGATCTTTCTAACGAGATATTGTGTGCATCAAACGGAGATTGTATGCGAAAGTTACAACCTCGAGAAGTTGATGTACCAATTTACCCAAACAGAGCCCACAATTTGGCGTTTCATCTTCTAGGATTAGGTTTTTAGATGTTTAGGGTTTTCCATTATTTATCAACAATAAATAGGCCTTCAAGCCTCATTGTAACATAGTTCAGAGACATGTAGACACCACATCTCTTCTCAGAGATAAGCTACCATCACCCTAGCTAGTTTATTTCCATTTCTATTTGTAAACATATTTCAGTATTTTACATTAATGAAATGAAGTATTATTTCCGCTGCATCTTTGTGTTTACGGTTACCCTTTTAATTTGTTTCCTTTTGGTTTAAATCTGGATCAGTGGTATTAGAGTGGTCTGCTTTTTCTCTGTTTTTCTTTGCATGTCCCCAACAAGGTCGAGATATAAGGAGTTAGGGCTTGAACTGGTTGAACCTTTGTAAGACCAGCCTCGCAAATCTCAACGGCCTCCCATGGAGGATGAAAAGAAAGATGAGGAGGTAGGAGATCCTATCAAAATCTTGCTCGAAGAATCCCTCGAGGGACAAAGGAACACGATGATGGACAACTTTGCCCAGATCCTTTAGTGGCTACCCAAGGGCGATGCATCGGCTTCTAACAACTACTCTGGAAATGCCACATTATTTAAGGTACAAGTTAATTTTGAAATCCCCATATTCAAGGGTCAGATAGATGCAGATAACATCAATAAATGGTCAAATATTCTAGAGGGTTATTTTTCTGTTCATGATTTTTCCAAACAAGAAAAGATTATTTTCGCTCTTCTCAAATCGGCCCCCCATGTCAAGGATTGGAGGGAAACCTACTGCGAGCAAAAGGATGAAAGTAAAGGCCCACCATTTTCAGCAACACCCACTTGGAATTCATTCTGGGATGCCATCAAGGAGCACTACTACCCTATCGGAAGCTATGAGGATCAATACATAATGTGGACCACGCTATGGTAGGGAAGGGACCAAGACGTGCCGGAGTTTACCAATATTTTCGATACCCTTCGCACAAAGTTGGGCATCAAGGATTCAGAGCAAAATTTGGTACTCAAATACCATGAATGCCTACACAAGTACATCCAAGAATAAATAGAATTCCTAAACATCTCCTCGCTTAGCACGGCATACCAGTATGCCGTCAAGGTTGAGAAAAAGTTTAAACAGAAGAAGCGAGACTTTAGATCTATGAACCTGAAACAAGGGAAAGGTGCCCCCAAATCACAGAACAAAGGACAAAGCCAAGGTGGGGCAGCCCAAGACAACCACCAAAGTGGCAAGCAAAGAACAGCGCCACAAAGCCGAAAAAGGACACGGGAAAGTGGTGTGAGTGTCATAAGAGCTCCACTCACAACAAAAGTGAGTGTTGGGCCAAGCAATCACTGGTGGCTGAGCTAAAGGTTTCAAAATCAGATGCATGTTCCAACTCTAATTTGAAAACCCGACAAGGGGAATGACAAAGGGAAGCAGGTTATCAATGCAGAGCCTAATGCCATTGTTGCCACTACGAAAACCTAGAAGGAGGAACTTGAAGATCTAGAGGAGGAGAAGTGTCTCTTCCACTCCAAGATGTGGATAAAGGGATCCCCACTACAGTTCATTATCAACAACTGGAGCCAAAAGAACCTCATTTCGGTATAGGTTGTGAAGCGATTGGGCTTACTGACCATGGCACATCCACAACCATACACCATCGGGTGGCTTCACCAAGGACGAGATCTTCACGTGAGCCAGCAGTGTCACTTTCTATACAACATCAAGCCCTTCACAAATGAGGTATTGTGTGACATTGCTCCCCTTGAAGTTTGTGATGTATTATTAGGACAAACATACTTGTGGAAGCAACATGCTATGTATGAATCAAGGCCCCATGTTGTTATTGTTACTTTGGGAACTAATTCGTACAGGATAACGAAGGTAGCACCGCCATCTCTTTGGTTACTGAAAAACAATGTTGTAAGCTCATTTCCAAAACTAGGAAATTTGTTTTCTTGATGATACACCCTCAAGGAAAGAAGAAGATAGTGGTCATGACCTCTAGACAGGGCCCCTCTGCATGACAACTACAGATGGACAAGGTCGTGAAGGAGTACGAGGGCATCTTCACCTCCCCCGCAGGGGTTCCTCTGCACTGTCAAGTCAAGCACTCCATCAATCTGAACCGAGGTGTGCCACTACCCAATGGGCCTATCTATCAGTGCTCCATTCTGGAGTACGATGAAATCAAGAGGTAGATTCAGGAACTACTATAGAGAGGTCACATCCATCCGATTTCATCACCCTTTGGGAGTCCAATCATGTTGGTACAGAAGAAGGATGGGACTTGGAGACTCTGTATTGACTATCGGGTGCTGAACAAGATCACTGTCTGTATTAGGTACCCAATCCCACGGATTGATGACCTCATGGACCAACTAAAGGGGGCAAAATATTTCAGAAAGATTAATTTAAAGTCAAGATATCACCAAGTACCAATCGAACCCTCTAATGTGTGGAAGATTGCCTTCAAAGCCAAGCAGGGCCTTTTCGAATGGTTGGTTATGCCTTTCGGATTAACGAATGCTCTTGCGACCTTCATGAGGCTAATGGATGAAATCTTGCGGCCATTCACCAGCTCATTTGTAGTAGTATACTTGGATGACATCCTGATCTTCAGCCAAAGTTGGGAAGAGCACCTCCACCACATCCGACAGGTTCTCCAAACACTATGGCAACACAAGTTATGTGCCAATTTGGAGAAATGCACTTTTGGCATGACCCAAGTTCAGTATCTAGGATACATTATTGATAAATAGGGGGTACATGTGGATCTCTCATAGAGCTCCATAGCTTTCTAGGTCTGGCCAACTTCTACCATAGGTTCATGTTGGGATTTTCTCATATCACTTGGCCTTTAAGTCAGGTCACCAAGGGAGGAGCGAAAGAAAAATCCTTTTGGTATGAATCTCAACAGAAGGCATTCACAGAGTTGAAAGATTGCTTCTACTCGGACCAGTGCTTGCATTACCATACTTGCAACAACCATTTGAGGTCGAGACAGCTGCCTCTGACTATGCCATTAGGGTAGTCCTTACTCAACACGGGAATCCAGTGGCACATCGCAATGAGACACTTTCAGACACAGTCCAAAAGTATCCCACTTATGAAAAAGAGATGTATTCCATTGTGCAGGCCTGCTGACAATGGAAGCATTACATATTGGGGAAGGAAACGGTCATCCACACAGACCACTGACCCATGCATTTCGTACATACCCAAAGGAAATTGCACAATGATCGCCATCAGAAGTGGTCCACATACCTACAATAGTTCCATTTGAATATCAAGTATAAGAAGATCAGCATCAATAATGTTGTAGATTGCCTCAGTCGACCACCGATCATGGCATTAACCACCGTGCTCAACTCTTGTGGGCACGAAACTTTTGATTGGCCACTTCTCTACAAAAGCGACTCAGAATTCGGGCACACATACTAGACACTCTTGGAGGGTCAGTATGTTCCAAATTTTCATCTCTAGGATGCCCTGTTATGCCACTTGGGTCACCTTTGTGTTCCTTCAAACGAGCATGCTAAGATGATTTGGGAAGCACACTACAGTTGGTTGTTGGGCATTTCGGGGTCAAGAAAATGGTGGCAGTACTGTAAAATTATTTCTATTGGCTGAATTTTCGACAGGATGTCAGGAAGTAGATCAGATCATGCATTGCCTATGCCATTACCAAACCGACCATCAAGAAGCAAGGCCTCTATACCCTGCTACATACCTTGAGTCGACCTTTGGAATCCATCTCCATGGATTACATGTCAAGCCTTCCTTCCACTAAGAATGTAAACGACAGTGTTTTGGTGGTCATCAACAGGTTCTCGAAGATGGCCATTATGGCAGCCTGCAAGAAGAATATCACAGCAAAAGCCACTGCTAAACTCTTTTTTGAATGAGTGTGGGTACACTTTGGGATCCCACAGTCTATCATCTTAGATCGGAACAGTAGGTTCCTCAGTAAATTTTGGTCCAGTCTCTAGTCGATGTTGGACACCAAACTCACTAAGTCCACAGCCTTCCATCCTCAAACTGATGGCCAGACAGAGGTTATCAACAGGATAATCATACACATTCTGTGCATGTACAACTCAAAGCATCCACGCACATGGGACGAGAGCTTTCCCTATGTTTAGCACAACTACAACCGAGCTCTCCACAGCTCGACTGGCCACAACCCTTTTTAGGTGGGCTTGGGATTCAAGCCACTATGCCCCATTGATGTGGACATGCCATTTACAGCTACTCACACAGATTTGGCTTATGTCTAGTCCAAAACATATAAGGAAAACAACTTCATTGAGCACATCCAACATATTCACTGATAGGTTCATGACATTCTAGAGAAATCAAATACCAAGTACAAGCAACGACATGATCAACATCGGGTGCCACACAAGTTTCAGGTGGGCGACAAAGTCTGGTTACATTTGCAAAAGGAACACCTTACCGGAGCCTATCAGAAACTCAAACCACTCCAATATGGTCCTTACACCATTACCAAGGTTGTGGGAGACAATGCATTTGAGCCAACATTCCCCCATTCCTTGGCCTTCACCCAATGTTTAATGTGGACTGCCTTCGGCCATACTTTCCACCATTACTAGACACATCCGACATTACAGAACAACTCACACCCACAGAGTTAAATCTCAATTGCATGGAACAAGTTGCAACTAATCGGATCATGGACACACATATCAAGCACACTCGCCAGCAGAACATCCAACTGTATCGAGTTTTCAAAGCAGGCCAACTCCTTCAACAAGGCATGTGGCTCACGAGGGACCAAGTTGAGCAAAAGTTTCCTCATCTGATGGAGGAACTCAACGCAATGAGGATCATTTCTTCCTAAGGGGGGAGGAATGATCCAGGTGGATATTGGTGGCCACCTTCCAAGTCCACTTGGATCCCCACCATTGTTTCTTTCAGCTTTTCAGTTTCCTTAATTGTAGCACAGTTTACTATTTTTAGCAGTTTTTCGAGTCCTAAACTTCTAGATCCGTTTTGAGGCCCTAAACGACATTTTTTGGGAAAACTGGGAGAAACATGGGTCCATGGATCAATTTTGCTCCTCCCAATGTTGTATTTCTCAGATAGATATTTCTAATGAGATATTGTGTGCATAAAACGGAGATCGTATGCCAAAGTTACGACCCCGGGAAGTTGATGTACCAATTTACCCAAACAAGGTCCACAGTTTGGTGTTTCATCTTCTAGGGTTAGATTTTTGGATGTTTATGGTTTTCCATCATCTCTCAACAATAAATAAGCCTTCGATCCTCATTGTAACACAAGTCATAGGCATGTATCCACCACATCTATTCTCAAAGATAAGCCACGATCGCCCTAGCTGGTTTATTTCCATTTCTGTTTGTAAGCATATTTCAGTATTTTACATTAATGAAATGAAGTATTATTTCTGCTGCATCTTTGTGTTTATGGTTACCTCTGTAATTTTTTGCGTTCCTGTTTAAATCTGGATCACAACCTACTGCAAAATTTATCCTTGTGATATAGGCAATTTTTCCAATATCCCCCCCTTTGAAATCAATGGCGAAGGGTCCCACTAATAATGGTTTCTCATCCATTGACCAATGATACAAAATTACTCTTCTGAAGATATTTCTTATGCTTATTGACATATTCCCCCTCTGAATAGGCTCTCCCCTTGTGAATAAACCATCTTTCTATAAAATCTTCCTACTACAAACATACTCCCCTTATTAGTAAGCCGAAGGTCATCCCCTATACTTATTTTACATCTGGCATATCATTGAACCATTCTTTTTTATGAGGAATAGATTACTCCCATTTTTTGTCTAAGATATTCAATTCTTTCTCTTAGTAAAGGTTTAGTAGATATATCTACAATTTTTTATTTTGTTGGAATGTATTCCAATTTGACAATCCCATCAGAGACCTATTCTCGAAGGAAATGGTACTTGATAGGAATGTGCTTCATTTTAGAGTAAATAACATGTTTTTTTTGAGATATTGATAGCATTGGTATTGTCACACATTATGAGAATAGGCCACCATTTTCTTGAAGCTCCTTGAGATTTTTCTTCATCCATAGGGCTCGAGTACAACAAAAGGCTTCTGCAATATATTCTTCTTCAATAATGGATAGAGAAATCGAAGTTTGTTTCTTGTTCAGCCACGAATCGAATAATTGCCTAGAAAGAAATCTCCTCCACTAGTGCTCTTATTGTCATCAATATTTCTAGCCCAATATGCATTTATATAATCTTTGGGTGTATGGATTTCCCGGACCTTAGATGCCACAAACCATAATCCATAATTCCCTATAAATATATAAATATTCTTTTCACTTAATTCACATGACTCCTTTGGGCATGATTGAAATGGTCCTATAAATCCTATTTCTTGCATAATGTCTAGTCTTGACATTGTTAAGTAAACTAGGTTGTCAATCATATACATGTACATGGTTTGGTTTACTTCTGGGGACTCATCATCCTTGCTAATTTTGTAACCTGTAACCATAGGAGTGCTCACAAAAGCATGGTTTCCCATACTAAATTTATTCATTATTTCCTTAAGGTACTTGGTATGAGAGATGAAAAATATTTTTCTAATTGATCAATCTACAAGCTAAGAAATAAAGACAATAACCCTAGCATAGACATCTCAAATTTCTTCTACATGTTAGCTATAAACTTTTTCTCATGGAACATCATCACCTCGAAATGTCATGCCATCCACATAGACAACAATAATTATCATGTTAGATTTTTTAGTCCTAATGTAAATATTGTTGTTTGTTGTACCTCTTTTGAAACCCTATTGCTAAATATTTATCCAATCTTGAATCTAGACCCTAGGTGCGTATTTCAAACCATACAAGGATTTCTTTAGTCTACATACATGATCCTTGTCTTTAAATAGTTGAAATCCTTCTAGATACTCAACATACAATTCTTCTTGGAGTTCAACATTCAAAAATGTTCATTTTACAACCATTTGATAAATCATGAACCCTTTAAAACATGCAAAGGCCAAAAAAATGTTGATTTCTTAAGTCTAGATACTAGAGAAAATGTTTCTTTGAATTCCACACCTCTAACTTGCACATATACTTTACATATGAGTTTTTCCTTATTCCTTACTATTTTTTCATCGTCATTGAGTTTGTTTCTATAGACTCATTTGGTTCCAATTAAACGCTTTCCTTTTGATCTTAGAACATATTCCCAAGTCTCATTTTTCTCAATATGATCTAGCTCTTCATTCATAGCTTTGACCCAATGTTAATCTTGACTGAGGAAATTTTTGAGGCTTCATTAAGAACATGAAGGCTAGGTTCTCTTGATTTGATGCACTGGAAATATTTCTTCTTGTTTAAACTCTCGATTCCTTAGTTCCCACAATTTTATTATCTGGATGATTCTTTTGAAAATATTTGGATGTCATTTTTTAATACAATGACTCATCTTCTCCTATTTGATCTTCGTCATGCTCTTCATCCTCATTTCCACTTGATTTTGATTCTTGGTAGATAATATGTTGTTGATAGGATAATGAAAGAGCTTCATTTACTTTTAGATCAATGCATTAAACAAATTTTCGGTTCCTTTTGTTATAACATCTGTATCATTTGGTCCTATAAGCATATCCTAGAAATTTTTCTTCATCAGCTATGGAACTAAATTTTCCTATTTTATCTTCACTTACTTTAATGTAGAATTTGCTTCCAAAATATCTAAAATATTTTATTGTGGTTGGTCTACTTTCCAATCATGGAAGCTTGTCATCCACTAGCTCTCTCATTTATATGTTTTACCTCTCTCCCCCTAGCTTAAGTCTTATTCCTTTCTCTCCTTCCATTTTGTATGCACCTTTTTTCCCTATAACCACCCCCATCCCCCACTCTCTCTATCTTATTTTTTTCCAAAAAAAAATTATCCTTAAATATCATTTATCAAAAAATAAATATCAAATATTTTTTATCAAAATTATTTCAATTTTTTAATATTTTATTCATATTACCTCTCTAGTTTATTCAATTTAAGCTCGGTTTCAATCTCTTAACCCCCTTTATCTATATATATATATACACACACACCTCAACTCAACTTACTAGTATTAATAATTTTATATTAGTTTTGGGTTTCACTCCCCTAATTTGAATATTTTGATCCTTGTGCCCCCTATAAATCTTAAGCCTTAACAACCCTCTTTTATCTCTAATTTTATTTATTTTATTTCATTTAATTTATTTATCTTCAATTTCTTATTCAAACCCTTTGACTTGACCTTATTATTTTATTCTTGTAGTAGCTACCTTGATTAATTTGATATCAATTCCTTAATAGCTACTTTACACTCCTCTATAAATACTTCTCAGAACTCATAGGATATCATTACTCTTTCTAGTCCCTAATGATGGGTAGAGTGTCCACGGAAAGAATTGAATGAATTAGAAATCCTTAACACATTTTCTTCCGAAAAATTATCCACAATATAAAAAGTTGTGAAACTCTTCACTCACTTAAGATATAAATTGTTGTGTTTAGTGCTTCTCCCCAAAATCAATCTATTAGCTAAGCTTCAAAGAGAAGAGACCTTACCATATATTGAACTATTCAATTTTTCCATTCAACCACACAATCTTGTTGTGGAGTCCTCCCATTCATGAAATGTCTTATGATCCCGTAATTTTCACAAAAATCATTGAATTCATGTGAGGTGAACTCTTCTCATTTATTGGTTCTCAGACATTTTATTTTTAAATCTATTTCATTTTCCATTAGAGCCTTGAAGGATTTAAAATTTTCAAAAACTTATGGTTTCTCTTTAATAAAAGTAACCCATGTCATTCTAGTATAATAATCTATGAAAATCATAAAGTACCTTTCTCCTTTCAAGGTATGAGTTCTAGCAGGTCTACAAAGGTAAATGTGAATGATTTCCAATGATCTAGATGTTGAGTATTTTTTTTAAGAAGAATACTCTAGTCTAATTTCCAAACTGACATGCTTTACATATGGCATTGTGAAGCTTTGTTATTTTATATATGTCATTAATGGCCTACACTCTTGTAGATTTTACCAAATATCAAAATTGTTATGTCCCAGTCTTCTCTTCCATAACCAAATTTCATCTATCTCTCCAATACAACATTTTTGCATTTCAAATCCGTCAATAATATATGTATTTCTTGAGCTTGTGTTAGCTTTTTCCATCAATTTTCTTGTATCAGAATTTATAATTTCACATCTCCTAGAATTAAATGTGAGATCGTACCCTTGATCACTCATTTGACTAACACTTAAGAATTTTTTTTTATTTTTATTTTTATTTTTTTCTTCTACATATAAAACATTTTGAGCCTTAGTTATTCCATTATCAATGCTAATTGCCCCTTTCCTAGCAATTTTTGTAGCTACATTGTTTCCAAGAATTACTGGGCCTCCATCTTCGTACATAAGTTTAATGAACTTACTATGATCTCTTGGCATATGTCTTGAATAGCCACTATCCACATACCATTTATTTCATTTGTTTTGGGCACACAACATGAGACCACACTTTCCTTTCTTTCCTTCTTTCTTCAATACAATTGTACCTCTAGGGGGGGGGTTTCCTTCCCCTGGTTGTGAAATCTGATTAGACTACTCTTGTAGTCTCATGCCTTGTGCCTAAAGTTGTTTCATATGTAGAATTTGACACAATTCTATGTTAGAGAAAAATAATTCCCTCTTCTAGTACCATTTTCATATATACCTCTAGATTTGTTTCTTAAGTAACTATTGTTTAAAAATTATCTTCTTTCATAATTTCTTCTTATATAGACTTTACAGTAAATTTCCTTAGGACCAAACATATTGCATGAGTAATAATATCCATAAAATAAATTTTGGTACATGGATGAATACTGACTACTAGAAGGGATATTATTGTTGAATTTGTCATTCCTGCCTTCTTTACCATTATGTGATTGATTCATAGTTTCAATAGACCCTCTTTCTTCTCTTGTTGATTGCTTTCCCACCTCCTTGTTTCTTTCTAGATGATTCAACGTATTTTTTATAAAAGAAAATTCATTTTTAAGTGCACTAGAATAAATGATGGGTTTCCCATTTTATTTTTCTATTTTTTATGGGCTTGAATCCCACTTACTATTCTTTGAAATCTCTTCAAATCCATGGTATGTCTTCAAGTTTTGATTAATTGGATATGATTTCTTTTCTAAATATTTTCTTAAGAGAACAATTTCTTCTTCCTTTTCTCTTGATTTCTTTAACGAAATCGTATTTATCCTTTGGCTCTCTTCTAGTTCAATTTTGTTGGGTGTGTGTTATATTATTTCCATGACTAGCCCCACATACGAGGGGGTCACAGGGAGGGTGATAGCCCCCCTCTATGGGGTCCAGGGAAAAACCTCAAGGAATTTTTTTTTTGGACCCTATATTAAGTGGGCATACCTACCTATGGTTTTGTGCATGGTTTTCACACATGGTTTTGGGCATGATGGTTTTTTGCCCAGGGTATTTTGTAGATCCGGTTAAGGGAACTACGGTCATGTTCTAATCCAAAGGTAATGGATTGGGGTTTATGGATGCTTTGGCATGTATATATATGTATTGTAAAATTGAAAGGAATATAATGAAAAATCAATCTGGTAGTCCTGGTTTTTGGATCTAGCAGAAAATATTTGTGTATATTTGTTTTATGTTTTATGCTCTCATCATTGTTTATTTTTTGTTTCTAGAATTCATATGCAGGTAATTTATGTACGGGGTTAAAACCTACATTTTGTATCAGAGTTGTTTTGGCTTCAAGGGGATGCCTTTACTGCTAAGGGGTTTTTCTCAGGCCTGTGGTAGGCCCTATTCAATGGGAGATCTACAGGATCAATTCTTGTGACGAAAGAAGATGGAAAGCAGTGGAAAGATAGAGATCGATAAATTTAATGGTTAGAGTTTTGATTTGTGGAAACTCAAGCTGGAGGATCTGCTGGTGGATAATGATTAGTGGATCGCGGTAGATCCAAGTACTAAACCAACTGAATGTCAGTTGAAGACTAGGAGAAGTTGGATTATAAGGCAAATAACACAATACGGTTATGTATCTCAGATTCAGTATTGTTGAATGTATCCGGGGAAGCTTCGGCAAAGGCTTTATGGGACAAGTTGGGGACTTTGTACCAATCTAAATCTTTGGTGAATAAACTATTCCTATGGAAATATATGTATAAAATGAGGATGAAGGATGGAGACTCGGTGACAGAGCATTTGAACACCTTTAATACTGTGGTAAGCTAGTGTTTATTTGTTGATATAAAAATTTTAGAACAAGATAACTGCATCAGTTTGTTGTGTTCTCTACCAGATTAATGGGATAGTCTAGTTGTTGCAATAGGTAGCAATGTGACTACCTTACAGTTTGATGAAATAGTCTCATCCTTGTTTTCATAGGAGATGAGACAAAAAATACGAAGGGCCAAAATGGTGATGCCTTGTCTGTATGAGGATGGTCCCAAAGAAGAAACAAAAATAAATCCTCAAGTGGGAGATCTAAATCTAGAGGGAGATCTAAATCTCCAGGAAAACTTGTAAAGGTGTGCCAGAAATGAGGAAAGAAAGGGCACTTCCAAAAGGACTGTAGATCTAAATCTCTTGAGAAAGGAAAGGGATTTGATGATGCTCCTTCTGCAAAGGAGAAAACCACCTTAGATGAAGGTGGGGATGTGTACTTGGCTTCTTCTTGAAGTACGCATGTAGATCATGAGGCATGTTTGATTGACTCAAGTGCATCCTTTCACTTTACTCCCCATAGGGAGTGGTTCTATGAGTATGATAAATATGATTGTGGTGATGTCTTCTTAAGGGATGACAGGAAGGCTAGAATGTCGGTGGTGGAAAATTCAAGTTGGAGTTGCAAGGTGGAAGGATTAGAACACTTCAGGGTGTTTTGCATAAGCTTGCATTGGCCAGAGACCTAATTTTTGTAAGCAAGCTGGATGATGCAAGTGTAAAATAGTGTTCGCGAAAGATACCTGCAAGATGGTTCGGGGAGCATTCATATTGATGGAGGGAGTTCGGATTGGAACTCTATACAAGCTTCAGGGTAGCATTATTATTGATGGGTGAAATATTTACGTGGTTCCTGAAAGTGGAGCAGAAAATATAGTGGTCTTTGGAGAAAATACCATGTTATGACATATTGGAGAGAAGGGCATTCAAATACTTCATGGTAATGGTATGGTAGAAGGTATGTCTAATTTCTCTATGGATTTTGATTTCTGTGAAAATTGTGTATATGGGAAGCAAAATCGGGTGAGTTTCCCCTCTGGTGCTAAGAGGGAGAAACATATATTAGAGCTTGTGCATAGTGATGTGTTTGGACCTGTGTCGGTTCCATCACTAGATAATTCTGGTGTACTATGTATCATTTATATATGACTTTCTAGGGCATGCATGGATATATTTCCTCAAGAATAAATCTGAAGTCTTTGACAAGTTTATAGAATTTAAGACTCTAGTGGAAAACTAGTCAGAGAAGAAGATAAAGGTATTGAGGACATAAAACAGTGGAGAGTTTTGCAAGAAGGAATTTGAATAGTTTTGTAAGAAATGTGGTATATCATGGCATAAGACTACTCAATAAACACCTTAGAAAAATGGAGTTGTAGAAAGAATGAACAGCACGTTGATGGAAAACGCAAGAAGCATGCTCAATGGTGTCGGGTTAGGACAGGAATTCTGCGCAAAGTTGGTGGAGACTGCATCTTACATATTCAATGGATCACCTCATCAATGTTGGAGGATAAGACTCCACAAGAGGTATGGACTGGTATGAAACCCTCTCTTTCACATCTAAGGGTATTTGGATGTGATGCATATGTAAATGTTCCAAAGGAGAAAAGAATCAAGTTCAATAGTAAATATAAAAGGTGCACCTTTATTTAGTATAAGGATGGTTTAAAAGGCTATAAGATTTGGAACCCAGAAACAAGAAGGTTGTGTATAGGCATGATATGGTGCTTAGAGAGGTGAAAGATGTTATTATACATGAAGTCCTACTGAAGGAACCTGAGAAGATAGATTTTGAGCTAAAGGAGGAGGAACCAGACTCTCCATCAGAAGAGGAATTAGAAGATGAAGAGCCACAAACTCCAGCCATGAGCATGGAAAATTTTAGGGGCTAATATTCACAAGTGGGCTAGTTTTCCATTGTTATTCCAAAAAAGGATTCACTAATTTCCATTTTTCCTAAAAATGATTCGGCCAAATTTTATAGTATAAAACTATTTTACCTTAAAAATAGCCAATTTGTTTTATAGAGACCATATAAAATTCTTATACATTTGAATATTTTTACAAAAGTATCATCAAACATTTTACAAATTGCATATAATGGATGGGTGAGATTCGTCAAGGTTTATAAACTTTAATATAAATTTCCATCCTTAAAATTTTCCCTCGCTGTGAGAAGATCGGTTTGAGAAAGAAGGAAGCCAGAAAGGTATAGTCCAACTAATTTTTGTTCAAATTTGTCTTTATATATTATTGATTATGATCCCAGAACTGTAAGGGAAGCAGTAGATTTAGAGAATTGAAAAATCTAGAAAGAGACCATGGTTGATGAAATGACATCTTTGCACAAAAATGAGGCTTGGAATCTAGTGGAGTTGTCAGCTGAAAAGAAACCCATTGGAAAAAAATGGGTGTTTAAGAAGAATATGAATGCAAAAGGCAAGGTGGAGAAATACAAAGATCGATTGGTAGCAAAAGGTTATTCCTAGGTGCTATGAATTGATTTTGGTGATATTTTTTCTCCTGTTGTCAAGGTAGCTTCTATTACATTACTTTTATCCATTGTTGTTGCTTTTTATTTTGAGGTAGAACAGATGGATGTGAAGACAACATTTCTTCATGGGGATTTGGAAGAAGAGATCTACATGAAGCAACCTAAAGGCTTTGCAGTGAAGGGTAAGAAAGAACTGGTATGCAAGTTAAAAAAGTCTTTGCATGGGTTAAACAAGTCACCAAGGATGTTGTATCAAAAATTTGATACATATATGATGAAAATGAGATCTTGGGGGTTGCCCAAAATCCCAAATTCTTTAAAAATCTCGTGATCCTGGGCCTGTGGTTTATAGGCCCATAAGTCCTCGACGGAAGCCTTCTTAAAAGTTTAAAACAGAGATCTTCTATCGAACCAGCCCTTTCAACCCCACTTTTAGTATTTCACAATGTTGATCTTGTAGTTGATTCGATGAGAATCGCAACAGCGACCTCACGTCATCAACAATTTTGAACTCTTTTTCCCAGCGCGGATTCTCATCGTCGTCTTCATCGAACTCTTCGTAATGAACCTTGAGATGCGGACCTATGAGCTCAATGGCCACAACGTACCATGCACCATCTGCAGACTTGAATTCCAGCTTCGGAATTTTCTTCCCCGGTGCCATTGTGCAACTTGTATCAAGAATTGTCTTTAAGCTTATCCGCGTTTGACTATTCAGCTATTAGAATTATCATAGACTTTGAAGGATCAATCCAAAATAATAATAAAAAAAAATCTCTCTTATATACGAAATTGCATAATAATGGATTGTATACGTTGCTCCTTGTGGTTGACAGCCTCTCCATGCAAACAATGAAGGAACGACAACACACAGTCGCACCTTTAATTTCAACCAGCAGGAGAACCCTCTCCCTCTCTCTGCGCAACCGATAACACAATGATCTTTTCTTATATTTGTTGACGTTTAAACCTACAGCCAGTTCTAACCATACAGACACAGGCATTCACAAAAATAAAACATATTATCATATATTATGCAAAACAGTTACAAACTAAGGCCTTTCAGCCTTAGAAGCAAGCTCATGCTCAACTACATTTTATTCACACAGGTTTTCCTCACAAAAACATATATCCCTCACACTTATCACATTACATTTATATAAGATGCATTAGGAAGAATTGATAATATCTTCTCCTAGTTTTTTTTACAATGAAAGCTCTCCAAAAGCATGCATGGCTGTTAACAACTGCTTTAAATCCACTTTAAATATGCTTTTCTGCTTTAAAACAGGCTTTTCTTTTGTTATGATCCTCTCGTCCAGTTTTTTTTGCTTTGTTGCTGGTTGCTCCCACATCAATATATATGGGGACTTGGCTTCACCAGAAGCAAAGAAGATCATTGTGTGTATTTTAAATTAATTGGTGACCATGTTATTTATTTGGTCTTGTATGTGGATGATATGTTGTTGATTGGAAATAAAAAAGAAATTATTCAGGAATTGAAGACCCAATTGTCCTCCAAATTCAACATGAAATATCTTGGTGCTGCAAACTATATTTTGGGAATGGAAATTAAATGAGACCAGGAAAAGAGGAAGCTCTAGTTAAACTAGAGGAACTATGTTGAGACATTGTGTAGAGGTTTAATATGTAGGATAGTAAACTGGTGAAGGCTCTTATTCCTGTAGGTGTAGAGCTATATGTTGAACAATGTCCTAAGACACAAGAGGACGAAGAGGATGTGTCCCATATTCCATATGCAAGTGCAATCAGTAGCTTGATGTATGCAATGGTTTGTACTAGACCAGATATTGCACGTGAAGTGGGAGTATTTAACAGAGTTTTGAACATCCATGGCTTTGTTGATGTAGACTAGGATGGAAATTTGGATCAGAGAAGATATACAAGTGGGTATGTGTTTAACCTATTTGGAGGTTCAGTCAGTTGGATGAGTAAGAGACAGTTTGTAGTGGCACTTTCAACTATAGAGGCAAAATACAGGACAGCCACTCATGCAAGAAAGGAAGCAGTTTGGTTGCAGAGATTGAGTTCAAGTATGGGGTTAGTACAACAAGCTATAAGGATAGACTATGAAAGCTAGAGTGCAATTTTCTTGGCAAAGAACCTTGCTTATCATTCAAAGACAAAGAACATTGACATTCAATATCACTTTGTAAGGGATATGGTTGAGGACTAAAAGGTGTTGCTAGTAAAGGTGGACACTTTGAAGAATACTGCAGATTCATTGACAAAGTCTGTAAGCATTTATAAGTTCTCTTAGTGTAGAGAAAAAATGGTTGTTTCAGGGTTGGAACAATGACTAATATCTCCTATTCCCCCCTATGGAAAGAAAACAACAAGTGGGAGAATGTTGGGTATTGCCCCCCCCCCTCCTATTCGTCGCATTGGGCACAACAGGGGGGTCACAAGGGGGGTGACAACCCCCCCTGTTGGGGGGTTTGAGGGGGGTGGTAGCCCCCCTCTATGGGGTCTAGACCAACGCCCTGGGGAATTTTTTTTTGGACCCTATATTAGGTGGGTAGACCTACTTATGGTTTTGTGCGTGGTTTTCGTACATGGTTTTATGCATGATGGTTTTCTTCCCATGATATTTTTTAGTTCCAGTTAAGGGAACTAAGGTTACATTCTAATCTAGGGTCAATGGATTGGGGCTTATGGATGCTTCGACGTGTATATATATGTATTGTAACATTGAAAGGAATATAATGAAAAATCAATCTGGTAGTCCCAGTTTTGGGATCCAGGGGAAAATCTTTGTGTATATTTGTTTTATGTTTTATGCTCTCACCATTTTTCATTTTATGTTTTTATAATTCATATGCAGGCGATTTATGTACAGTTTAAAACCTACAAATTTTCAAAAGGATAACAAGTTCAACATCACATTTTTTATCCTTATATTCTTACAGTTATTGTTCTATTTGATCTACCTTCTTTATTAGAGGTCATAATTCTTCTAAGGAACTTATGAGTTCTCCTTCAAAGTCCACTTCTTCTTCTTCTTTAGTATGTTGATCATTTATGGTTATCAACAATATTTATCTTCTTTCATCATCATTCATGTTTCAGGCTTCCTTTATTAGTCATGATTCCTTGGATCTACATTCTAGTGATTAACTATTCTTGAAGGATCTTTCTATGATACCAATTTTTTTATTGGTGATTACAATGGGGGGGGGGGGGGAATCAGTTAATCACCAATTTCATCAATTTAAAAAAAAAATCACAATTCATCACTCAAACCATAAGACTACATTAATAAAATCAATCATCACATCAATACATATGAACACCAAATATACATGGAAACCCTTGTAGGAGAAAACCACTAATCTTCTTACCTTCTTCGATATTTAAATACATTAATTTGTAGGCACCAAGTTCCTAGAGACACCAAACCCAAAAAATCAATTTGCAAGAAATAACCCCCAAATTCTATTTGCAGGCACTAACCTGCTGGAAGAAACAACCTCTAAAGATATGAAAGAACCAAATTGTTATAGGCTCTAACCTGATTGATGAACCAACCATTAAAATATGAAAAGACCAACTTTTTGTAGGCTCTAACTTGGTTGAGGCACCAACCTCCTTCACCAAAACATAGTGGACCACTTTTCACAATACTTCAAATTGGATCCATAAGCTGAAAACACAATAAATTCCCTTGACAAATCTAATCATATCAATACAACTTCAACTCATTTTTCAACCATCAATTAGAAACATCTTCTTCATACCAAGACTAAACATGTTGATGGACTCCAAAAAATTTTGACAAATACAAAAGAAATATGGGCTCTTGTCCTATACAGTATGTCTTCATGACTTTTCATATCCCCCTTTCAATTCACAAAAAAAATATTTCAATTTCCTATTTTTCAAAAATTAATTTGGGTCTCGCGATAACCCACTAAAAATTATAAAAAATAATTGTTTTAAAAAATGAACCTAATAGGTCAATAGAAGGTACCTTTAAAATTTTCCATCTACAAATTGTGCTTTCCAATGTGTGTTCAAAAAAATGTACCCTTTTGGTTTAATAGAGTGCACTAATGTGGTTCAAAAAATATATCTTTTTTGTCGAGTAGTTCCAAATGCCAAAAATTACTTAGCCATGGATTCAAACCTATAACCATTATGGATCAAGATATTCCTAATATCAACTTAGCTATGTGTTATGTTCACATAGTCAGACTTTACAAAATAAATGTATATGTGTTATCAATTCTCAGTCCACGAAAACATGCTTCAAAATTGATCACCACAGAACTGCCAATCAGAATTGAACTTGTGACCACCACAGACCAAAATTAGCCCAAACCCAATTCAATTATGCTCTAGTTCACATAGCCAAGACCTGCAATATAAGTGTTATCAAAATGATAAGACCTAAATCTAGATCATCGTAGAACTAAATATCTTACTTGAACCATATAGAAAAGAAATCCATATAATATAAACATGATCAAACTACAAACTTCAAGTTCAATCACCATAGAACTACAACCAACATTTGAACCACAAAGCCACACTCATATGTTTCTTGCCATGCGAGATCACAAAAGCATCACATTGAATGTCATGATGATATGGTATATAAGTTTGACATCGATGATCTGTTGGGCAGATAGAGGTTATTTAACCATATTTTGTGGAGTCAACCCATATGACCATAAGGTGATGAAGGGAGCCCTAGGGACTTAGGGGCTTAAAATTTTGTTTTCCATATCGCCATACCATGTGACCAAGACCATAGCTTTCCGTGTACAATAAAAATGATGATGTAGGCATGATGACATCATGCTCATGTGGCACCCTTTGGGTGGTGCCACATGTCACCCAAATTTGGCCTTTTCAACCACTCAAAAATACCCATCTGACATGCCACATGTTGACATCACCAAGGTGTCATGTGTCAAGGTTTTTCCATGTCAACTATATTTTCTTTCACCACATCAGTGATCTCTAATTGCACCACGTCAAATAGGTCAGTATATTCTATATCAAAAAGGTGTTATATCGGGCCCACCACATGTCTTAATTCTTGTTAGGCCCCTATACTACTAGTGTAACGCCTTATTGTTATTAGTACAACCCACTTATTATATTGATGTACCTATGTAGTGCCCATATTGTTACTATTGTGCCCCATAGAATCCCACTATTGTTATTATTGTGCCCTTACATTATTATTGTTATGTAGGCTCTTATTATGTTATGACCCCTTAGACTCCTATATATAGAGAGGAGGTCTTTTCATTTGAATCATCCAAGAATTGTTAATTTATGTAATGTAAAGGAGGTTGCCCCCTCGAAGAGGCTGAATTCTAAGGCTTTGATCTCTCTTTTCTATCTTTTCTTGAGCTGGTTTCATAACTTGAATGATGATACAAATGCAATTACTTGAAGAAAGGGCTTGACTAGACCCCTACTGGCCATGATAAGAATTTTGTCAAACATAGCACAATTATGTAATCTATAGGTTTAAACAAAATATTTGAGCATAGGGGTCTCATGCTTATCATAGAATCACTAAGAAGCATTGATGCCTCAACACATTAGTCACAGTTTCTTTGTAATATCCCTCCCTTTAATAATAAATAATAAAT
>APFE030186504.1:5073-28034 GCA_000404065.3 Pinus taeda | reverse complement strand
TTAGCTTATCTTTTGTATCTAGATATCTCCGTCATTTCTGTTATATAAAGATACCACGCCATCGAGCGTAGGGGATCAATAATTGTAATTACATGATTCAGAACAAGCTGTGAGCATTAAGTTTTGCTGAGACCTGATTGTTGTGTACCTTTGTTAATGCAATCAATATAAAGGACTTTGTGTTCACTTCGTTTCTGCATCTGAAGTAGCTTCAGGCAGTGTACCATTGGTAGCCAAGGGCCCAGCTCCGACGGTCACTCGCTTTTGTATCATACGGTGATTGGTGTGGTTTGATTATTTCTTTTGTTTCAGCAATCTGATGTATCTTTTATATGATAGACTATGCTTCTTAGCTAATCTCTGAATCTAAATAAGTTTCCTAACTCACGTCTCTGTGTTACATAAAGTGAATCTATTCGAATTGCATCCATTTCTATAACAAGGTATTAGTATGACTGGTATCATCATTGGATTCATATAAGACAAGTGTTTGCGAGATTTGAAGACAATATCATTTTGCTCAGAAATATAGTCACATCATACATTACTCTCGGATTGTTGTAATAGTTTAGAACGTGTACATCCATTTGCGCTTACTGTCCCATTTGAGTTTGTTGTTCCGTTTGATTGACGTTTCCTGTTTGCTGTTCCATTTACTTATGCTGTTCCATTTACTTATGCTGTTCCATTTGATTACTGCTGTTCCATTTGATTACTATTGTTCCATTTTATAACTGCTGCTCCATTTACTTTCGCTTATCCGTCTTTGTTGCTTTCGCGTGATAGCAGGCCTAAGACTGTAGTGAGCCCAACAAGACGCTGCCTGACTCCCAGATCTATAAGTCCAAGCTTTGGTTTCCTTATTTATCAGTTTCTAAAGGGAAGGGTTATTGGTTCCGTACCCTTGACTGATCAAATTGATTTGTGTGATTTTATCTTTTGAGTTGGTTCAGTTACAGTTTAGTGTCCGTTTCCTTTCAAATCATTAGAGCGCTATACTACCGAGCATTACTTGGGCAAAACAGCCTCGGATTGAGTTACTCCTTGAAAGAACAAAACGATCCCGGATTGACTTAATAATGTGGAATAATTGGTGGTGTGAGAGACCCTAGTTATCGCTCTACAATTGTGCCGGAGGGGCTTGTGGACGAATGAACGATAACTGATCCATTGTCACTATTCTTCCGTCGTGCGGAAAGCAAACCACACGGAACAGTGAAGAAACAAGGGCTCCCATGGAATACACATAGTCACGACCAAGGAGAAGACTGAAGTCTAAAGATCCTTGGGTAACTGAGACGTCTATATAGACAGTCTTGCCTCCCAAAGTGATAGGGAACTTTGGAAGGATCCCTAATGGTTGACTCATCCCTCCGTCAAAAGCGGTGAGATTCGGTGCGACAGGTACAAGCGATGGGGAACCCAAAGCTCGCCAAGTAGTAACGGGCATAAGACTGACTGATGCTCCCTCATCTAACACAGTGCCAGGCAGAGCCATATGGGAAGCGTAGGCGGTGACCCAGAAAGGCACATGGGATGGAAGGGGAGGGGTAGTCAAACAGCTCCAATCGAAGGACACGACCGAACTACTTGGTGGGGAAACCATATGGTTGTCCCCCTGCTCGAAAGGAACCGAATCACAATTCTCTGGAGAGGTTGGGATGGGAAAACCATCATCGAGCTCAGGAGAATCCGATGAGATGACAAGAACATGGGAATTGAGCTCTTTCGAAACAGAGTGGTCGACAGGAGGTGAACTTTGGTCGACACTCTTTCCGACCAATGGTTGGCCTGGAACAAGCTGAGCACAGCCAGGTTCAAGAAGAGGGGCCTGGACAAGAGGAGAATGTGCACCAATCTCGTTGTCAGGAGGTGAATGATCTGCAGCTGCAGACAGACGTTGGTATCCAACGGGGAGTTGGGGCGAAGGAGTTGAGAGACTTTCCAAAACAAGGGAGGCTTTATCCATGAGTGGACAAAGGTGAAGGGGATGCTTGCCTTCACAAAGTTTGCAGGGGATTCGAATCTTCCCATTTCCCTTGCCATTTCCAACTGATGAGGGAACATCGTCGTGAGCCTCAGTGGATGATGAGGGGCGGGCCGGATCACGGGACCATACTTCTAAGATCCTGGGGATGCCAAGACAATCGCAAAGGAGATGGTCCTCCCTGCATAATCGGCAAGGAAACTTAACCTTCCGCGGAGGAGCGGAAAGGGGCCCGACTTCAGGTGTGCTCGAGGGAACAACAGTTGTGCTTGTAGCCTCTCCCTTAGGAGACTTATTCTTCTTGTTCTTGTTCTTCTTCTTCTTAGCCACCTAGCTACTCGAATCGAAACTTTCACCAGGCGAAGTATGAGAAGGAGACATAGAAGTAGGCGTCGAAGGGGAGAGGTCCACCTTAGGTTCAACATGATGTTGTGCAGGTGGAGTGACTGATGGAGTATCAGCCGACACAGTAGGGACCAAAGAGGTTGAAAACAACCAAACAGGCAACCCGACGGTTAATCCTGGAAGGGATAACGTCGCCATATAAGGAGCACCAACATTCCCAAGAGGAGGGACATGGCTAGGGTTCCCGTCAGGAGGGGAACTTGGGTTGGTGAACCCTGGAAAAGTTGCCATAGCGAAAAGAAACCTATTCAAGCAATCAAACACAAGATCTAACCAGCTAATGTTATCATGGCCAAATGAATTTTAGGATGCAGGAACTGAACTTGACCTTTTCATGTTTCGAGAGTCGAGAAAAGGATGAAAAGATGACTCTATGTACTTCGAATGTTTAATGAGCACGAAGTGACAAGACGCTCACTTACACCTTTTCTTTTAGAGAGTCTGAAAAGGATCAAAAGTGACTGCTCTGGAGATTCTAAGCAAAAAGGTTTACCAAGCAAACCGTAAAACTGCTATATACACCTTGGCAATCGTATGAGAACCAAGGACTTTACGTACTGCAGCCAGTCTTCCTGAATGTTGTGTTCGGTGCGTTACGGTTCACAAGGTGGCAGACTCGGCTTCCTATGGATAAAGGATGCAAGCCTAATGGAGTCTCCCCATATATACGCGACGGTACGTGGGAGTCCAATCCGTGCTAGCACTTATCGTTTCACCGTGGAGGAATCACCCAACCACTCAACGTTAAGCTACTAGGTTTAAAGACGCCGGAACACGTCTCTAGCCTAGACCTCTAGATGTTCTCGTTAAGTTCCCATGCGTTTTTAGATAAATTTGGTTTATTTTACAGTTGATCTTGAATTAGGTTTGAGTTTCAGGTCCTACCGTATGATCTCTCAAAACACCTAAATGCAACTATATGCCAAATATCATCATTTTGTTCGATGAATTCTAGCTAAAAAGGGTTGAGAATCTTTCAAACAAACAAAACGAATTCAAGCAATCACGCAACCTAATGCAACTAACAACAAGGAAATGAAACTTTTCTTTTGGAAGCACAAAATAACGAAATGCTCTTTTCCTTTCAACTATTAAATGCAAAAGACACTAGTTTGCTTTACTTTTCAATGACATAAAAGTTCTTTTAAAATGAATTAGAGAGATAGCAACACTAAGTGAAAAAATAAAATCACTCAATGCACACACAAGACACTTCCCAAGTCACTAAAAATCAGTTTCCCAAATCAAAGGAAAACGAAGGCTTATGAGCTATGTGATCTAAGCTCAACAAGACAAAAAGGAATTCAAAGGAGGAAGGCAATTGCTTAGAACACAACCAAAACACTTTCAACAATCACCGAGCAAATGCAAGGGAGAAATTAGAGAGTCGACTCACCCAATAGAAGACCAAAAACACCTAAGGGAGGCTCGACACACAAAGCCGCTAGATGCCCTAGGGCTAGAAATGTGAAATCGATAGAAGAAGGCAAACACCCAAAGGGTAAAGGTAATCTATGCAATTGTAATTGATGCACAATTCACTTGAAAAGTGTGCAAACGTAATCTATGCACAAATGAGAATTCTAATCATGCAAGTGTGATATATGCAAGAGAATCCTCAAACACAAGATGATTCTAATGTAATCTAAGAACCAATCAAGTGCAAATCAAGAAAATCGGGTGAGATTTCCAAAGACGAAAAAATAAAAATACTCAAAGGCGATTAACACTCATACCCAATTTAGCCCCCCCCGGCGAATGAGGGGGAAATTTTTTTGCAAAAACAAAAGCAAAATGATGCAAAATTGTGAAGAGACTGAGACAAACCTTCAAGTAATGATCAAAGGAAATCAAATTAAGAATTTCTCAAAAGAGAGACTCAAAACCAGTCAAACAAGACTCCCACATACTCAAGCAGTTGAAAAAGACGTGGCAAGATACAAACCAAGCAGTGAAAGCGAAGAGGAAGGTTTTGCAAAACCGAAAAACAAGCAACAAACGAACCCTTGCGGAGCAAGACTTCGCAAGAAAGCGTGTCACAACTTAGACAAAATAAACAAGTCAAAAGCCAAGTGGAAAAAGCAGGGGACAGCCAAACCAAGAGGTTTAGGAAGCCAATATGGACAAAAAGAGAGTTTTACAGGATCAACGCGGGTGACCCCTCAGCAACAAAGTGATGACAAGGAAAGGTCTGTAGCAACTTTGCGCTGTCAGCGCGGAAGGACACGGATAAAGGGCGCTGGCCCGAAAACAAGGTCAACGCGACTGTTAAATGTATACACGCGATGACAGAAACGACAAAGAAGACATTGTGCGATGTCAGCGCACCTGTTCTGAAATAAAACGCGCTGAGGCTAAAAAAACAAATAAAAACGAACCAAAAACCCCCAAGCCAAGGCAACAGGCTTTCAAGACAATCAAAGCAGTTCCCAGGACGAACCAGGAAACAAATCAACAACAAATCAATCCCCAAACTTTGATAAAGAAGCAATAATCAAATAAAAAATGAGGGTGAACTACAAAGGGACAAGCAAGCTCCCCAGTGGAGTCGCCAAATTGTTGGAGAGGTAAATCCCCTCTACGGATAGAGGCGATCCCTACTAGCCCAAAGGGGGTCTAGCAACAATCAAACAATGCTACACTGCAGGTTCCTAGTTGTAATTAACAAGTGGGTAAAAGAAACCTACTTGGATTCCAACGCTATGTTTGTTGAAGAGATGATCCTCTCGCTCCTTCGCTCCAGCCGATCACAGTCCTCCACTATCTTCGCAGACGGACACCTGCACAAGCAAAGAGAGAGCAAACACAAGCGTAAAATCTACTAAAAACAACTATGTATCAGTCAGGAAGGATACAATTTACATTAATCATTCATAGGACAATGGAAATGGAACCATAAGAGTAGTCATCTATCTTTATTAATCAGAAAATAGAGTAAGGTACAACCGAAGTCCTGACGCTGAGTCCTTCTCTAGAGGGTCCAGCCAGCATGTCTTCCAAGCATTCACCTTTGAAGCAATTCTCCCAAGTCAAAGAGGTCTCTCTCTCACATACAAGGCAACAAGCTCATAACCTTCCTCAAGCTCAAAAGCAATCCTCACACAACACACCAAATGCCTACAAAGAGCAGCACTAATGCACTAAGAATCCCTCAATCAAAGTCCATCTGATATATATTTTTTGACTGGGTGCAAAACTGGGCTGGCGCGCTGGCATCGCAGACAATTATAGAAGAGGTCTGGTCAGCGCTCAATGATACAAGAGGAGGGCGCGCTGTTCGTGAAATTGGACCAGCGCGGAAAACACGTGTGCTTCCGCGCTGGCAGCGCAACAACCACATTATCCTCCGCCAGTCAGCGCGGTTATTTAATAAACAGACGCGATGATTCAATTAACTTAGGAAAAGAGGGTTTTTAGCCATTTTAGAGAGCATAAGTGAGGTGAATATGGTTTTATGGCACAGTAGGGAGACTGACAACAATCAAATGTTACACAGTAAAATGTCACTACCATCATGTCAGTCTCCCTACTGTGCTATAAAACTACATTCACCTAAGCTCATGCTCCCTGAAAAGGCTAAAAACCCTCTTTGCCTAAGTTATTTGGATCATTGTGACTGTTTATTAAATAACCGTGCTGACGGGCCAAGGCTAGTGTAACTGCTGCGCTGCCAGCGCGGAAGCACACGTGTTTTCCGCGCTGGTCCAATTTTACGAACATCACGACCTCCGCTTGTACCCTTGAGCGCTGACCAGACCTCCTCTATAGTTGATCTGCGATGTCAGCGCGCCAGCCCAGTGTCTCACCCGCGCTGATCCTGTTTGGGCGAATTTGTTCTAATAGCCAACCTTCCAGATGACTCCAGACTTGGCTGTTAGCATTGTTGAGGTCGCCATCCTTTCTCTGGCATGTCTGTTCGACTGACCATCCACTTATCTTGGGGAAAAGCTCATCCTTTACCTATTCATGGAGACTCCTTCTCCTTTATAAGCCTCCTCCATTGCCCATGAGCAGCTAGTTTGGAACATATAGACTTTGATTGAGGGATTCTTAGTGCATTAGTGCTGCTCTTTGTAGGCATTTGGTGTGTTGTGTGAGGATTGCTTTTGAGCTTGAGGAAGGTTATGAGCTTGTTGCCTTGTATGTGAGAGAGAGACCGCTTTGACTTGGGAGATTTGCTTCAAAGGTGAATGCTTGGAAGACATGCTGGCTGGACCCTCTAGAGAAGGACTCAGCGTCAAGAATTCGATTGTACCTTACTCTATTTTCTGATTAATAAAGATAGATGACTACTCTTATGGTTCCATTTCCATTTGTCCTATGAACGATTAATGCAAATTGTATCCTTCCTGACTGATACATAGTTGTTATTAGTAGATTTTATGCTTTTGTTTGCCCTCTCTTTGCTTGTGCAGGTGTTCGTCCGCGAGGATAGCGGGGAATTGTGATCGGCTGGAGCGAAGGAGCGAGAGGACATCTCTTCGACAAACATAGCGTTGGAATCCAAGTAGGTTTCTTTTACCCACTTGTTAATTACAACTAGGAACCTGCAGTGTAGCATTGTTTGATTGTTGCTAGACCCCTGTTGGGCTAGTAAGGATCGCCTCTATCCGTAGAGGGGATTTACCTATACAACAATTTGGCGACTCCACTGGGGAGCTTGCGTCTCTTTGTATGTCACCTTTGTTTTGATTATTGCTCCTTTGTCAAGATTTTGGGGATTGGTTTTGCTGTTGGTTTGTTTCTGGGTTCGTCCTAGGGACTACCTTAATTGCCTTGGAAGCCTGTTGCTTTGGTTTGGAAGTTTTGTTCAAATTGATTTGCTTTTCAGCCTCAGCGCGTTTTATTTTAAAACAGCTGCGCTGACATCGCATCCTGTCTTCTTTGTTGTCTCTGTCATCGCGTTTGTATATTCAGACAGTCGCGCTGACCTGGTTTTTCGGGCCAGCGCCCTTTCTTCGTGTCCTTCCGCGCTGACAGCGCAAAGTTGCTACATACATTTTTCGGTCATCGCTTTGTTGCTGTAGGGTCACCCGCGCTGATCTTGTAAAAATTCTTTTTGTCCAAATTGACCTACTGAACCTCTTGGTTTTGGTTTTCCCCTGCTTTTTCTACTTGGCTTTTGGCTTGATAACTTTGTTGAACTGTGACTCCCTTGCTTGCGAGGCCTCGTTCCACGAGAGCTCGTCTATCGCTTGTTTGCATTTTGTGCAAAGCCCTTCTTTTTGCTCTTGTTGCTTGGTTTATGTTCTGTCTTGACTTTTAGCGATTACTGAAGTGTGTCAGGTCGTCGTTTGTCTGGTTGTGAACTCTCATCCTTCGGGTGTTCGCTTATCTTCATTGATTTCACACCCAAACCCTAGGGCATCTAGTGGTCATGTGTGTCTAGCCTCCCGTCCGGGATTTGGTGTTCTTAGTTGGCCAGCCAACTTCGTTTTTGTTTCCACTTTTGTTTGGTGATTGTTGAAAGTGACTAATTGTGTTCCAAGCGGTTTTCTTTCCCCCGTTGAATTCCTCATTGTCTTGTTGAGCTTAGATTACAATAGCTCATGAACCTTTGTTTTCCTTTGATTTAGGAAACTGGTTTTAGTGACTTGGGAATTGTCTTGTGTGTGCATTGAGTGATTTAGTTTTTCACTTAGTGTAGCTATCTCTCCAATTCATTTGAAAAGAACTTTTATGTCATTGAAAAAGTAGAGCAAACTAGTATCTTTTGCATTGATAGTTGGAAGGAAAAGAGCATTTCGTCGTTTCGTGTTTTCAAAAGAAAAGTTTCATTTCCTTGCTATTAGTTGCATTAGGTTGCGTGCTTGCTTGAATTCGTTTTGTTTGTTTGAAAGATCCTTAACTCTTGTTAGCTAGAATTCATCGAACAGAATGATGATCTTTGGCATATAGTTGCATTTAGGTGTTTTTGAGAGATCATACGGTAGGACCTCAAACTCAAACCTAATTCAAGATCAACTGTAAAATTAACCAAATTTACCTAAGAATGCATTGGAACTTAATGAGAACATCTAGAGGTCTAGGCTAGAGACGTGTTCCGGCGTCTTTAAACCTAGTAGCTTAGCGTTGAGTGGTTGGGTGATTCCTCCACGGTGAAATGATAAGTGCTAGTACGGATTGGGCTCCCACGTACCGTCGCGTATATATGGGGATACCCCATTAAGCTTGCATCCTTTATCCATAGGAAGCCGAGTCTTCCGCCTTGTGAACCGTAATGCACCGAACACAACATTCGGGAAGATTGACTGTAGTACGGGAAGTCCTTGGTTCTCATATGATTGCCAAGGTGTATAAGCAGTTTTACGGGTTGCTTGGTAAACCTTTTTGCCTAGAACTTCCAGAGTAGTTGCTTTTGATCCTTTTCAGACTCTCTAAAAGAAAAGGTGTAAGTGAGCGTCTTGTCACTTCGTGCTCATTAAACATTCGAAGTAGATAGAGTCATCTTTTTGTCCTTTTCTCGACTCTCGAAACTTGAAAAGGTCAAGTTTAGTTCCTGTGTCTTAAAATTCATTTGACCACAATAACATTACCTGGTTAGATCTTGTGTGCGTTAGCTTGAGTAGGTTTTTGTTTTCTATGGCAACTTTTCCAGGGTTCACCAACCTAAGTTCCCCTCCTAACGGGAATCCCAGTCATTTCCCTCCTCTTGGGAATGTTGGTGCTCCTTATATGGCGACGTTATCCCTTCCAGGGTTAACTGTCGGGTTGCCTGTTTGGTTGTTTTCAACCTCTTTGGTCCTACCGTGTCGGCTGATACTCCATCAATCCTCCACCTGCACAACATCATGTTGAACCTAAGGTGGACCTCTCTCCTTCGACACCTACTTCTACGTCTCCTTCTTGTACTTCGCCTGGTGAAAGTTTCGATTCGAATAACCAGGTGGCTAAGAAGAAGAAGAACAACAACAAGAAGAAGAAGTCTCCCAAGGGAGAGGTTACGAGTAAGATTGTTCCTGTAAGTACACCTGAAGTCGGGCCTCCTTCCGCCCTCCCGCCCTCCCGCGGAAAGTTAAGTTTCCTTGTCGATTATGCAAGGAAAACCATCTTCAGCGTGATTGTCCTGGTATTCCCAGGATCTTAGACGTGTGGTCTCGTGATTCGGCCCGCCCCTCATCGTCTTCTGAAGCTCTCGACGATGTTACCCCATCAGTTGCGAATGGTAAGGGAAAAGGGAAGATTCGAATCCCCTGCAGACTTTGTGAAGGCAACCATCCCCTTCACCTTTGTCCACTCATGGATAAAGCCTCTGCTATTTTGGAAAGTCTCCCAGCTCCCTCACCCCAACTCCCCGTTGGATATCAATGTCTGTCTGCAGCTGCAGATCATTCGCCTCACGACAATGAGATTGGTTTACATTCTCCTCTTTTCCAGGCCCCTCTTCCCGAACCTGGCTGTGCCCAACCTGTTCCCGACCAACCAGTGGTCAGAAAGAGTGTCGAATCGAGTTTCCCTCCTGTCGACCACTCTGTTTTGGAAGAGTCAAATTCCCATGTTCTTCTCGTCTCATCAGATTCCCCTGAGCTCGATGATGTTTTTCCCATCCCAACCTCTCCGGAGAATTGTGATTCGTTTCCTTCCGAACAGGGGGGCAACCATATGGTTCCCCCACCAAGTAGTTCGGTCGTTTCCTTTGATTGGAGCTGTTTGACTACTCCTCCCCTTCCATCCCATGTGCCTTTCTGGGTCACCGCCTATGCCTCCCATATGGCGTTGCCTGGCACTGTGTTAGATGAAGGAGCATCGGTTAGTCTTATGCCCGTTACTACTTGGCGAGCTTTGGGTTCCCCATCGCTCGTACCTGTCGCACCGAATCTCACCGCGTTTGACGGGGGAACGAGTCAACCATTAGGGATCCTTCCAAAGTTCCCTATCACTTTGGGGGGAAAGACTGTCTATATAGACGTCTCGGTTACCCAGGGTTCATTAGACTTCAGTCTTCTCCTGGGTCGTGACTTTGTGTATGCCATGGGAGCCCTTGTTTCTTCGCTTTTCCGTGTGGTTTGCTTTCCACACGACGGAAGAATGGTGACGATCAACCAATTATCGTTCATTCGTCCACAAGCCCCCCCGGCAAAATTGCCCTTCCCTCTTGGTTCTCAGCCACCAGTTGCACCTATCTCACCTCAGATCAACTACGTGGCCGCCCCTCCCATGCCTGTACCCAGTAATGCCGCCATCGTGCATAGTGTCCTGGGGGCATTGGGTCCTGACTTCCGAGACATTAACCTCCCATTGGGAATGCCACTCTTGGAAGCCCCGATTTCCTATTCATTATGATGAAGATCGGGCGGAGCATAGTTCCTTGTCTTGAGTCAAGCTCGTTAAAAAATGAATCACAGATTTCCGAGCATAGTTCCTGATCTTGTGTCAAGCTCGTTAAAAATGAAACAAGGGTTATGAGGATAGTTCTTTTACTGTGTTAACCTCATTAAAAAATGAAACAACTCCCTTTTCAGGTCGAGTCTTTTGATTAAGATCTCGTAAAAGACAAGTCGAGTCTTTCCAAGATCTCGAAAGTGAACCTTCATTCCATCCACTTTGTTGAATGCAATGAAGCTTGGGGGGCATGTACCTCATTTTGCATCATTATGCTAGAGGCATGCGAACTTATAACAAGCATAGTTTTTCGTTCCAAGCTTGTGTAAACATGAAACCAAATCCAAGCAGAGTTCTCCATGGTTCAAGCTTGTGTAAAAATGAACCTATACCCATTTTACATCTCGTGATTGCTGTCTTTATCTGCTAAATTCTATTAGATGAGCCTTGGTTGTTTTCATCCCATCGCCGACATCTCTTTGGCCGATCATATGCTTTCACTTGCTTGTTTTCCTTTCCTGAGGGACCGCAGTTATGAGTGGTTTTGTTAGCTAGCCTCTTCACCATTACATGTTTTGAGCAGTTCCACCATTACCGGAACCAGTTGCTACCCTTTATACCACTCATTCCTTTAGGACGAGTCAACTTTAAGCTCTTTTCTAACTCGTAAAATATGAAAAGATTGCCGAGTATTTTTTCCTTTTTGACTCGTTAAAGAGAATAAAAATGAAGGTCTTCTTTCAGCTCTTTTTTGACCGTTTAAAGATGAAAGGATGGCCGAGTTATTCCTCTTGACTCATTAAACATGAATGAGAGGCGGTCATCTTTAAACCCTTTTCTGACCGTGTAAAGACGAAAAGATTGTCAGACCCTTGTCGTACAGGTTCGTTAATGGTTACGAAGCGACGTGGTTTCGATCACTTTTTTACTTTTTTAGATCGAAATCACTACTCATGAAAGGTACTCCTCGGTCGTAATGATCGGGCGGTTCTTTCGAGCATTGTTTTATACTTTCTCGGGCTCAAGAGACACAACTTTACAAAAAAGGACACCCCTGGAGTTTACTTTTCCGCTATCTTTTCAAACTCTCTAAACATGAAAAGACACCAAGTTCTTCCTTTGTCAGACTCGTTAAAACTTAATGACATCGGATTCCATCAAAATGACGACTTTCAAGCATATGTTATCCACGTCAAGCTTGTCATCAAAAAATAACCAGGGTACTCGCCAGAAATGGTGGGGAAAATGGAACCACAATTTTTGTCGTGTCGGTAGTATGTCGCTCTTGAACACGACACTTGTTTGCATTCATGTCTGGGTGGGGACATATCATCTTGTTTTTCACTTGCCTCCGTGGGTTTCGGTTATCCTGTTTGACCTCTCATCTGCTCATTGCCTTGTCACCATGACCCCTGATCATTTGATGTCAAATACTTCCAAGTCCACTGTCGTGCCACCAATATGTTCAAGAGAAGTTGACCTCTGCAGAATACTCAACCTCCCTCTGATACCTCACACAAAAAATCTTATCCTTCTCTGTCTCGTGTCGATGATGTGGCAAACATTATGGCCCACCTTTGATCAAGGTCACTTCCTGTCGACTTCAGCTCATTATCCAGGAAGTTGACTTAGAGACTCCCTTCAGGTACCTTGGAGTCTGCATGCCTCAATGGCAGGTTCTTCATGTTCGACGCGAGGTTTTCATCATTGGCCTCCGATCGAATGATTCTACGGGTGTTCGACGCTGGCTCACTGATTCACATGCCGTGGATTGTACCTATAGTACCTTGAGGACCATTGTCATTATTGGTGGTACCTCTTGTGTCTGTTAACAGTTTTCATCATTGAATGGTAATCAGACGATTTTCCTGCATGTTCAACTTCGATTCCTATATTCGCATGCTTGAACTTGTACTTTGTTCGGGTCGAGATGGAGCACAAGACCTTGGATTTTGTCTGTTGAGATCCAGGTTGCATTTTGTGGATTATTATAATCATTACGTGACTCATTCACTGGATGGCTGCGACCATGCCTGAGTCTATTCATCGATCCTCGCTAGATGGCTGCGTCCATACCTTAGATCCAGATTTTTATGTACTCTGCTATGGATGGCTGCGCCCATACCATGTACATCATGTACTTGAGATATCAGTTGTACTTCGTGCAGGTTCTCTAGCGGCCGTGTTTTTAGTCAACCATGTTTTTGTAAAGCATTTCACCCCTCTCTCTCTCGGGCTTCATGCTTTAGGGGGCATCTGTTACACAATATTTTGTCACCGTCCCTGTTACCCCTTCTCCCGCACATTGGAGGACCTATTCCAAGACCTGTGAGAAGTGACATAACCTGAAAACACCTGCATTGTATCCCCTTGAGTATGTACTTCATATGCCCTGAAGACACCTTCTGCAAAATACCCATAAAAATAGCCCTTTTTCCATTAGCGCTGTTCCACAGTGTATCACTCGCCCATGAGGAATCCTCAAGAGGGCGTGCCAGTGGCGCCGTCTTAGAGTTCGCACGAGTGCCACCAGTGGGTAAAGTTTTTAACAAACCAACTTGCAAAGGTTCTCCTAAACCTATTCACTGAATGTTCCAGTTTGAGTTAGCTCAGTTGGGCTTCGAATTCTCCATGAGGAAGTGGTTCGTCCACCTTCATGGAGCTTCCTAATGATAGGAACAATCCATGAATCTTGTGAGATGATCTTATCTCCTTCTCCTCTCTTATATAGCGCTTGTCCCTTTGCCTTTGACAAGCTAGTTAGTAATTCTACTTTTCAAGCTCCCAAATCTAAGTCCCAAAGTCTGAGAATTGCTAAGCTCATGTTACAAGAGGCCTTGTTCATCCCTATAAGGCTATATCTTTAAGGAGGAGATCCATGTTCAAGTAATCAAGGAGAGAGAGGCTTGTTCCCCATCCCCTACAAGCTTTGCAAGGCATGTGTTGCTGATCACCTAGCCAAAGGAGGATTTGATGTCAGAACTTGGTTGTATTCTCTTTTGTTTATTAATAATAATAGATGACTATCATTATGGTTCCACTCTCATTGTCTTTATAATGATGTTCGAGTTGTATCCTTTCTGATTGATACATAGTTGCATTTCTTGGATTTTATGCTTGTATTTATGTTGTTCTTTGCATGTGCAGGTGTCTGTTCACAAGGATCGTGAGGATTGTGACCAGCTAAAGTGAAAGAACGGGAGCGACGAATCTTCTACAAATACTAGCGTTGGATTCGAGGTAGGCCCTCATCATCGGTCTTTACTCTGCAATTAGGAACCTGCATGTTAGCGTTGTTTGATTGTTGCTAGACCCCATTTAGGCTAGTGGGATCGCCTCTGTCCGCAGAGGGGATTTACCTACACAACACTCCTCAATCGTAATGGTCGAGCGGTTCTTTCGAGCATTATTTTATACTTTTTCGGGCTCGAGAGACACAACTCCACAAAAAAGGACACCCCTAGAGTTTACTTTTTGCTATCTTTTCAAACTCTCTAAACATGAAAAGACACTGAATTCTTCCTCTGTCAGACTCGTTAAAAGTTGATGACATTGGACTCCATCAGAATGACGCTTTACAAGTATATGCTATCCCTGTCAAGCTTGTTCATAAAAATAACTGGGGTACTCGCTAGAAATGGTGGGGAAAATAGAACCAAAATCATTGTCGTGTCGGCAGTACGTCACTCTTGAACATGGCACTTGTCTGCATTTATGTCAGGGTGGGAACATCTCATCTCGTTTTTCACTTGCCTCTGTGGGTTTGGGTGATCCTGTTTGACCTCTCATCTACTCTTTGCCTTGTCACCATGACCTCTGATCATTTGATGTCAAATACTGCTAAGCCCACTGTCGTGCCACCGATATGTTCAAGAAAAGTTGACCTCTGCGAAATAATCAACCTCCCTCTGATAACTCACATAATCCTAATTCACAAAAAATATTATCCTCCTCTGTCTCGCATCGATGATGTGGGAAACACTATGGCCCACCTTCAATCAAGGTCGCTTCCTGTTGACTTCAGCTCATTATCCAGGAAGTTGACCTAGAGACTCCCTTTTGGTGCCTTGGAGCCTGCATGCCTCAATGGCAAGTTCTTCGCATTCGACGTGAGTTTTTCATCATTGGCCTCCGATCGGATGATTCTACAGGTGTTCGATGCTGACTCACTAATTCACACGCTGTAGATTGTACCTGTAGTACCTTGAGGGCCATTGTCATTATTGGTGGTACCTCTCGTGTCTGTTAACAGCTTTCACTATTGGCTGGTAATTAGACGATGTTCCTGCATGTTAGACTTTGGCTCCTATATTTGCATGCTTGAACTTTTACTTTGTTCGGATCGAGATGACGGGCAAGACCTTGGATTTTGTCTATTGGGATCCAGGCTGCGATTTTGTGGATTATTATGATTATTACATGACTCATTCATTGGATGGCTGCGACCATGCCTGAGTCTATTTATCGATCCTCACTGGATGGTTGCGCCCATACCTTGGATCTAGATTATTGTGTACTCTGCTATGGATGGCTGCGCCCATACTACATATATCATGTATTTGAGATATCAGTTGTACTTCTCCACGCAGGTTTTCTGGCGGCCGTGTTTTCGGTTGGACATGATCTTGTAGAGCATTTCACCCCCCTCTCTCTCTCGGGCCGCATGCTTTAGGGGGAATTTGTTACACAACAATTTGTCACCATCCTTGCTAGCCCTCTCCCGCATCTTGGAGGACTCATTCCGAGACCTATGAGAAGTGACATGGCCTATAAACACTTGCATTGCATTCCCCTGAACATGAGCTTTATTTTCCTTGAAGACATCTCCTATTGAAAAACCCTAAAAATAGCTCTTTTTCCATTGGCGCGGTTCCATAGTGGAGCCCTCGCGCCAAGTAGGCAAATCCTCCAAAGAGGGTGCACCAATTGGTGCTCTGTCATAGAGTCGCACCCGCGCCAACCATAATCAGAGGTGTTTTTTAACAAATAAATGGCGGAAGTATCGTCTTAACAAATTCCCGGACGGCTATCTATCTTGAGTTGGGTGGTTTGGCTACAGATTTCCATAGAGAGGAAGTGGTTTGCCACCTCTCATGGAAGCTTCCTTGATGATATGGCCAATCCCATGATTATTGTGGATGATCCCAACTCCCCTTCCTCCATCTATAAAAGCTTGTTGATTTTCCTTGGCAAGCTAGTTCCAAAGATTGAGAATTGTCAAGTTTCCAAGAGCTTCATGCTGCAAGAGCCTTCTTCATTCCCATAAGGCCAAATCCAAGTAAGGAGATTCTTGTCCAATAACCAAAGAGAGAGAGGCTTGTTCCTATTCCAAACAAGCTTTGCAAGACATGTGCTGCTGACTACCCAACCAAAGGAGAATCTAGAGTTAGAACTTTGGTTGTATTCTTCTTTGATGAATTATTAATAAACAACTATTGGTTATGGTTCCACTCTTATTTTTATTTGTGATGATGATGATGAGTTATATCCTTTCTGACTGATATATGGTTGCATATGCTAGATTTTATGTTTGTGTTTGTGTCGTTTCTTGTATGTGTAGGTGTTCATTCACAGAGATCGTGGGGATTGTGATCTGTTGGAGCAAAGGAATGGGAGCGCCACCTCTTCTACAAATAATAGCGTTGGAATCTAGGTAGGCCTTCATCATTTGTCTGTTAATTTGCAATTAGGAACTTACGTTGTAGCGTTGTATGATTGTTGCTAGACCCGGTCTGGGCTAGTAGGGATCACCTCTGTCCGCAGAGGGGATTTACCTCCTCAACATTCAGCATTAGCCATCTTGAGTGGAACTGCTTCTACCCATTTAGTAAAGTAATCTGTTCCTGTAAGGATATATCTATGTTTTTTAGAAGAGTGAGGAACGATCTCACCTATTATGTCCAACCCCAATTGATCGAAAGGCTGCTCAATGTTGACTGGTTGTAGTGGCAAGGATGGTTTCTTTTGTCTCCTAGCAGCGGTTTGATAGACTTGACATTTTCACATAGTTAAGTGAGTCTTTGAATAATGTGGGCCAGTAATAGCCTGCGCGTAAGATTTTATGTGCAATAGTGTCTCCAGCATAGTGTCCACCTGCTGGCCCATCATGGAGTTCCTACAAGACATTTTCAGCTTCAGATTTCTCAAGACATCTAAGGAGAACATAATCATAATTTATTGTAAAAAAACATCGTTCACGAGCTGATATTGTTTGGATTTCAACCTTAGATCTATTTTCTTGGTATGATCAAGATTTGAAGGAGCATATCCATTCTTTACGTAATAAATATCAGCGTATAATGACTCAACATCGTTTAGGCTTACCTCATACATTTGTGTCTCTGAAGATGGAATTTCGGACATAAGCGATGCTTCGGCCAGCATTTTGTAAAAGCCTTGACCTCTTACAATACTTGTTGGTTTGAATTCTACATCATATTCCTGTAAGGTAGTAACCAAATTGGATCGTTTCTCACCCACATCTTTTTGTATTAAAAGATTTCTTACTGCTGGAAATGGTACTATGATTTTCGTATGGGTTTTGAGTAGAAAGGGTCTGAAATATTTAATTGCTTTGAGAACAACATAAGCTTGTTTCTCCACATCTGAATAATTTAACTCAGCCCCCTGTAAATTTGAATTGAAGAAAGCAATCGGGGCTTCTGCCTTTTCTTGATTTGCTTGAGTGAGTATCGCAGCATATGATTTATCAGAGGCAAATGTGTATAAAATAAAAGGATCCGAAAAATTTGGAGTTGCTAAAGATGGAGCGTTCACAATTGCTTGTTTGATCAAATTGAATGCCTCATATTCATCTTGGCCCCATTTAAAGTTTGAGTTCTTTTTAATCATTGCTTGTAAAGGAGACACATTTCTTGAAAAATCTGGAACGAATCTCTTTACAAAGTTAATCTGGCCAAGAAAAGATTGCATGGGTTTCTTGTTGTAAGGTAGGGGTATTTCGGAAATCTCCTTGATTCTGTCAGGATCAATGTTAATTCCAAATTTTGACACTATGAATCCAAGAAGTTTTCCTTCACTTAATGTGAAAAAAGGTTTTTTTCGGGTTAAGTGAAATTCCATACCTCTGACAACGTTGGAAGATTTGTTTTAAGTCTCTAAGATGAGTGTTTCATTTCTTGGAATATACAGTTATATCATCCAGATAGATTACCACTAATTTGTTAACTAAACCTTTGAACGCGATGTCCATGGCTCTCTGAAATGTGGCACCAGCATTGATCAGACCAAATGGCATCTTTTGATATGCATATGTACCCCATTTAGTTCTGAATGTGGTTTTCAATTGATCATCGGGATGTACCAACACTTGATTGTACCCTGAAAATCCATCCAAGAATGACATTAATTCCGATCCCGCAACTGCCTGTAGTATTTGTTCCATGGGAGGCAAAGGAAAATTATCCTTTTGGCAGGCTTTATTAAGATTTTGAAAGTTAATACAGATTATTATGTCTCCATTCTTCTTTCTAATAGGAACCATATTGGAAACCCATTTGAAGTGTCGAACGGGAAAAATTATTTTGGCTTTCAACAACTTATTGAGTTCGGATTTGATCTGGTTTTCTAGATTGGGGTGGATATTTCTCAACTTTTGTTGGACAGGCTTTTCATCGTCTATCATTGGAATAGTATGTTGGATGATGGTGGTGTCATATGTTTTGAGTTCATCTTAATTCCAAGCAAAGACACTTTTGTATTGTCTCAAGAGATGAATATATGCTAATTTTTCCTCAGTAGCTAGACCAAGGCCTAGGTTGATATTTTGTGGTTTGGTATCAGTTTCTAGATTTACTAATTTGTAGTGCGAAGTTGAACTTTGGAGTTTTGAATTGGTAGATCTTTCAAACCGATCTTTCAAATCACAAAGGTCTTCTAACTTGACTACTGACTTAGGTATAGCATTGTTAGTGCTATCTTGTTGCAATTGTTGGTCATGTTGGTCTTTATCAATTATTTGATTGGTGTAGGATCCTTCAGATGTGAGGAAACTCACAATATCAGGATCATCGTTAAAAATTCTCCAATTGGTAATGTTATCAGGAATCAAGGGTCTAAAAATTAATTCAATTGAAAATTGATTAGGGATAAAATCTTCTGAAGGAATGAGCTTGGAAGCTACGTTGGCCAAGAGGTCTGCACTAGCATTCTAGAGTCTGGGAATTGACGAAATATTAAATGCTATAAAGTGTTCAGTCAGATCTTGAACTAAATATTGGTAATGTTTTAAATGACCTGATAAACAATGTATGGAATTACGTACCTGTCTGATTACAATTTCAGAATCTCCAAAAACTTGAAGGTATTTGATGTCTAATCCGATTGCTTTGTATAACCCTTGGACTAAAGCCTCATATTCTGTGGTATTGTTGGTGCAATCAAATTCGAGTCTACAAGTTAGCATAGTATTATTTCCCTCTAGACTCATTAACACACATCCTGCTCCTGCTCCTTCGTTAGACTTAGAACCGTCAAAAACTAACTTCCAAAATAAATATTTATTTACAGGACTATCTATAAAATTAATACATTTAGAACTATTTGTCTGAGAGAAATTTTCTACTTGAGATAAAATAGAATGTTCTAAGTAAGGTGAAGAATGAGCATTAAAATTTCCTAGGAAAGAATCTACTGAGTAGTTGCCAATGATGTTGTTGCTGTATGTTATTGGTTCATTCTCTCCTTCCAGTTCTATTACTATGAATTTCTGATGTCTTTCTTGCTCAACTTTTATTTGATTTGGTTTACCATTGTAAGGGAGCCACATGTGCGACCAGCTAGTTGCAAAGTATCCATGAAGTTTTTCTGACCAATATCTACTAAGAATTAAGCCATAAAATTCTGGAATATCATCAACTAAAATGTCGATAACTTGACATACCTTTGGGTTGGATGACAGCGTTATGGTAACCTGATTTAATTCGCCAATCACTTCGACTTGCGATCGATCTAGCTGAACTATGCACACAACAGATTTTTGCGGTTGAACATTCAATTTTGCACATATTGACTTTGGTAAAATATTCGATGAAGCTCCAGAATCCACTAAGCAATTATGCACATTTTTGTTGAAAATTTCATAAGTAAGAAGAAATGGGGGAGTATGAGATCTCAATCTTCCTCCAATTTTAGCGATATCGTTTGGATCAACTTTATTCATCGCATTAGTTGGAGGTCTTCCCATATAATGGGAAGCTTGAGAGATTTTAGTAGCAGGCAAAGGTGCAACTGGTACAACATGAAACTCTTTCATAAGTATCTTTTGCTGGTGTTTTAACTTTCTCAATTCGTAAAAGTGATGTTGGCCCTAGTATTTTTCATCTCTTCTATGATATTATATTCCATTTCATTCGAAACGATCAACGTTTTAGATGGAGTTGATGAATCTGTTTGGACTGGGCTGGTTTGAGTCGCTTTAGGTGTCGTTTTCTTGGTTGCGACTTTATCCTTAGTCATTGAGCTTGCGCTCTTTGGCTTAGGGGTAGGTTGAGGAGGGTCAAGTTTATTTCTATTTCGAGTACTAACTGAGGATGCCTCTTGATCCTCTTCATTAGGGAGGATGAAATCCCAAATACCTTGTAATTCTACAACTTCTTCTTCATCGGTATGTTCTTCAGTAGCGATTTCCTCTTCTTCTTCTTTTGATTCAGCACTTGTAATAGCATTTGGGGTCTTGGAATCGATCGAAGGGTTTCTTTTAAAAGGTCTCTATGGATTTTTAGAAGAAGTTTCTACCAATTGTTTCTTAATGTCAACCATTTCATTAGACATGGTCTTCAAAACTTTTTGCAATCCTTCTAAATCGAATGGATCTTTCGATTGCTTTTTCTTGGGATCTTCCTTGAAAGTAACCTTCTTGGATTTTCATTCTTCTATCAGATTTTTCTTTTCTAGGGCTATAATACGTTTCTCTAATGCTATTGCTTCTTTCATATTTTATATTAAATTTGTTTTGTTGGCCCTGTCAATGAAGATTGCTATGTTGGATGGTAGAGCAGTGATGTACCATTCACTTCGCACTTCTTCGCTGGGCTTGGAAGCAGTAGGAATTTTGTTTAACAGTTTATTGAAACGTGAATTGAAATCTTTGATAGGTTCTTTTGACTCGGCCCTAAGGTTAGACAAGTCGTTGATCAATGTTGCCGTAGACCTATCATCACCAAACTTGATAAGGAATTGTTCTTAGAAGATATCGCAACTAGTGATAGATCCAGATGGTAATGAAATATACCATGATCCGGCTATTCCTTGAATAGTATAAGGAGAAAGTAGAACAACAACATCTTCGTAGGTCACTCCATTGAGATTAATGTATAGCATAAAGTTATTTTTATGTTCTTCTGCTAGCATGCCTGCTTCAGGATTAAACTTAGGCAGCCATTTTTCAGGATGGGCCAGCAGTTGACTCAGGGGTGCAGGCATTAGGATTGCCCATGGGTGATTCCATGGAGATTGGGCCGTCGCTGAACTATTAAAAGAAGAAAATGTAGAAGATTGTCCCTTCGGTTGGGAAGGCGAGGGTATTATGACTTCAGATGATTAAGGAGGGGATGTGGAAGTACCGGTGGACTGATGGACAATGATCTGAACTGGAGGAGTGGATGGTTGACTTCATGGTGGAGAAGATGAGATGGATGATGATGATGAAAGAGTCTCGCTATCGGACCCTTTAGGTGATTTCCTTGCTCTCTTCCTTGTTGGTAGAGGTAACTCAGTTGGCTGAATGCCAAACTTTCCACTCTTCAATCTGGTGAGGGGATGAGCAGGGTTGTATTGAGAAGTTACGTTGCCTTGTGATTTATCAGATCTTTGAGGAGATATAGAAAATCGTTGAAGTTTGTGAATCAAAGATTCCACTTTAGGAGGTTAAATAGTAGATTGTTCTGAAATGTCAGGGTTTGTAGCAGCGGCTGTTGTTCTCACGACTTCTGGCTCTAGATTTAAAGATTCTAAATGCAATGGAGAAGTCAAGGGAGATGGTGAGGGTGATTTACTCTTAGAATGGTATTTGGATTTAGACTTTCTTGCCATTCGGAGGTTCAAGACCTCCTTCTAGCACCAAATATGTTGAAGACCCAAAAATTGGGTCTACAACAAGGGGGATACCCACCCGGTCTGGACCTTGGTTGGCAACTCCTTTTCCGTTTGGTATAGTGGGTCCGACTGGGGATATGGGACCAGTTTCCCAATTTATGTGTGTGTGTGAAGGATTTATATTTCTTTTCTAAAAGTTCCTAAGTGAGATGCTCTAATTCTAACTCTAATCTGATGATATGCAATTTTATTCTAATAAATAGAAATATCTATGTCTACGCTAACCCGGGGTGTAATCCTTCTGATATGCGATCTAAAAAGATTTCAGATAACAATCGGCAATAAAGATCATTCAATTGTTATGAGAAAAGAATTCAATATAGATAAACCACTTCGTATAAGAAGTTAGACTAAACAGTTGTGAAAAACATATCGCATAATAAGCTACTCATACATTAAGCATAAATAAATAGCTATCACCGTACAAAAGTGCGAAATGATAACTCAAGCATTCACGCATTAATATATAAACAACTGAACATGAATATCACTTAATATAGAGGCATAAATAGTTAAGAGATAAAAGTACCATTTATAACTAGTTCTACTTGTTACACAGTAAAATGTCACTGCCATCATGTCAGTCTCCCCACTGTGTTGTGAACCACATTCACCTAAGCCCATGCTCCCTGAAATGGCTAAAAAACCCTCTTTGCCTAAGTTATTTGGATCATCGCGACTATTTATCAAATAACCGCGCTGACGGGCGGAGGCCAATGTATCTGCTGCGCTGCCAGCGCGGAAGCACACGTCTTTTCCGCGCTGGTCCCATTTCTACGAACAGCGCCCCCTCCGTTTGTCCTTTTCGCGCTGACGAGATTTCTTCTACGTATGTTTGCGATGTCAGCGCGGCAGTTCACCGGTTTTCCGCGCTGATCCTGTTTGGGCGAATTTGTTCCAACAACCAGCCTTCCAGATCCCTCCAGAACTGGTTGTTAGCATTGTTGAGGTCGCCATTCTTTCTCTGGCATGTCTGTTCGACTGACCATCCACCTATTGTGGGGGAGAGCTCATCCGTTGCCTATTCATGGAGACTCCTTCTCCTTTATAAGCCTCCACCATTGCCATGAGCAGGGGGTTAGGGAGTTAGTAGTTTGGAATATAGGGACTTTGATTGAGGAATTCTTTGTAC
>APFE030186501.1:0-29869 GCA_000404065.3 Pinus taeda | reverse complement strand
GTTATATCTACCTATGAGATGTAAATCTAAGGGTTCAATAGACAAAATATCTTTATACATCATTATAGGCAGTTAGTTAGATCCATTATCCAACTCCTATCTGTTGGGATCATCTCAAACAAGACTCCCAGTCTAAACTAACATCTAACTTTAACTTGCTGAAGTTCTTCTCTAGCATAGTACCTTAAGGCTAAGATATACTTTACGAACATAAGAGACTAAAAATCATTAGAATCGAGAGTAATTTATTAAATAATTATATGAAGTGCTCTGAAACTAGAAGGTTGAAACACATGCTACATTAAGTTTTCTACAATATTGACCCCATTTAACATCATCGCAATACATCCACTTTGTCATGGATGAGAAAAGTACAAAATGGTTATGTGGCATGCTCCCTTGTCAACTACAGGGCTTAGCTAGAGTATGCTACAAATATGTATTTTGAAATAAAAGAATGATGTTAAAAAGTCATTTGGATACACAAAAATAAGAAAGAAATGTCTCTAAAGGAAAGCACAATAAAAGAAACATTTCTTGTGATCCACAGATGATTACCCACAAACGATAGGAAAAATAAAAAGTAACCTTGAAACTTTATTATATTGGTAAATATGAGGATGTATGGTGTTAGCCTTCCGTAATTTCAAGGCTAAAAAAAACTTGACGGAGGAAACATCAAAACCACTTTTGAGTTTAGGATCTAGCCCTCCTAAACTCAGAGAGGGATCTCTCTATGAGATTTAGCTTTGTTTACTAGGATTTCCAGGCTAGTTATTGGGCTCAGAGTTTGATTTTGAAAATGGTTTGGTTTGAAGATCAAGAGGAATCCATTGGGCAATGGAGTCAAATAAAGCTGGATTTAAAGTTCAAAGGAGTAATCATAGGTCAAGCTAGCTGCGTTTACTCGATCTTTAAATTGAATTATGAAATGGAGAAAAGGTGTTCTTAAGCATGGATTAAGAAGGATTTAAGAAATTATCAATCAGAGTTCAAAATAAACATACAGATTGTAAGCACAGTCCAAATAAAATGTTCAAAAACATATTATTTTTCACATCTCCTGTTTACAATTAGATTTCAGATGATAAACATAGAGAGAATAACAATGGAAACACAACTACACTAAGAAAAACATCACGAGTATATCGCAACACAAGTGTCTTGTGAAGACTCTTTGTATTAATGATTAGCCCATTTGAGTTCAATGAGCATCTTTACATTGGAAAATATATTTCTTCATACAAACCCCAACCCTTTCTTACTTCAAATGATGAAGTATTTATACAAATTCTAAACTAAAATATCTTGATAAAAATATCAAGATCTTTTTACAAATATCCTCAACTCTTTTACACAAATAGAAATTAAATGTAGGACATTAAAAACTAATGTATATACTTGGCACTATCATTATGGATTTCTGTTTACAAAGAAGAGAAATTCAAATTTGATTCAACTCTTAGTTGATGAGGTGGCTAGCTGTCTTTGAGCAATTTCCTCCTGAAATTATGCAAAATAGGGTCTAGTAATCCCTTTGTATCTCTCAATATGAGATATATCTATAAAATGTGATAGAGGCTATTGTAGATAAATATATTTTTGAGATAAACGTCTCTCAGATTCCTAAAATTCAACTCTAGCTGTTTCCAATATTCTCTTTAAAAAGGTGACTAAAACAGGACCTTGCACAGTCCAAAAAATAGGCTGTAAAGATGTACATGGATCTCTCATTCTGTTATAGATTTGTAAAATATGAAGTAGGTTATTGTAAAATGGAATCTTCGAAACACAAACTTCCTCCCGTTTTGCAAGAATCATCTCTGATTGGCCACAATATGTTCTGTAAAAGTATGGCTAAAGAAGAAAATTTGGAAAAATATGTCTGCAAAGATTCATCTGTATATCCAAAACCCTAATAGGTTTTAGAAAAATGAGAAAGGTTTTTGTACATGAGGATGTTGGAAAAAAATACCTCTTTTAGTTTCTGAAAATTCATCGTCATTGGTTTGGAAATCATGTTTTAATTCAATGTGGTGTATAGGAAAAAGCATAGTTTCAACTGATCATGAGACAGATAAATGACGTGGATGAGGGAGATGACATTGCAGTGTCTATTGGAGTGGGAGTAATGGGCATAAGATACATGGTGGGATAGTATTGGTGGAGGTGATGAAGTGGGGACATGGTAAGCAAATGAGGGGAAGTGGTTTTGGGAGGCGGAGAAAATGCTTTTAGGAGGGGGGAAAGGTGGTTAACGGTTTCACCTGACAGGGGTGCGAAATGATGTAATGCTGACACGTAGTGGTAGGTGCCATTTTGAATACTGCCCATTTCAGACTCACCCACAATGGTAATGTTCGGATGGTGATGGGGGGCTGAAATACATTATAGGTCGTTGATCAAGATTAGTGGGGAATCCCGAAACTCTAACAACAATGACGATTAACCATATACGACAAAATAATTTCGTCCATATGTGCTTTCATTTGTTTGCCTTCGAACTTAGGATAAAGGTCATGAATAAAATATATAAAATCACTTTATCCCATTGCACCCTTTCGCCTTTTTACCATGTCACTAATACTTTGGATAAAATGGCATATAACATTTTTTTTCTCAAGGTTTTGACCCTTTTTGAAAATAATTTACAATATAGAATGTTATTTCCAACATCTGAAATATAATAATGATCAGCTATAATCAAGAAATCCTATAAAAATTATAGGACCCTAACAGTGACTCTAGCTAGGGATGGCACTTCCTAGTGAAGTGTCAAGAACATTGTAGACTAGTAACCTGATCCATTGGGCTGATCCCAAAACCTACAACCTGATCTGCCATAAAATCTCTACCATTGAAAAACTCTCAAACTGAAACCAAAACCATTATGCACACTAAAATCTGAAATATACACTGAACTGAAATTCGTAATGCAATCTAAAACTAAAACTGGAAAGAATGTATTGAAAAACAAAAATGCTCAAAGTATTGAGCTTATTTGCCTACTTTAATCTGACAAAATTACTACCATATCAAGTGATAACAAACATCCAGTGCAACCATTCAGGAAAATGGATACTTAATTGAAGTTTTCATTCTACTTCTTTAGGTGGAAAAATAAATTCAGAAAATGGCAACTCAACTTTTCCATTGGATCCAATAGCTACATTGATAAATCTGGAAAATTATACCTTCACCAATGAATGCAATAAATTGGTGAAAGGATCATGGAAAACATGCAACATAAGATCTTCATTATGTAAATCTGATTGGTCTTTAATCATTCAAGAAAACACTACTTGTTGAAACTATCCTTGTGGATCAAGGGGATTAAGCTCTGCTGGTTCTTCTTTTGGATCACAAGTCTGTTGTAAATCAACAAATGTATGTTCAAAAATATGCATAATTACCTTTAGCTTATTATTACAACGAATTTGTTCTTTAATTTGATCTTCTGCACTTGAGACGACCACAATGTTAATGTGTTCATCCATGGTATCTGAAATATCCTGCTGATTTTCACTATTGTCCTCTTCTTGATCAGGTTCAGAATATTGAATTTCTTCCTTTACCTCTGGCTAATCAGTTTGTTGTGGTGCCACAAGAATTATTTCCTGTGGGGAATCTTCATGATCATATAACACATATTTCATTAAAATTGGAAAATTTTACTACAAGGGCATCATTAGAATTGAGTTTTTTGGTTATTTTGAAATTCTAGATTTGCTATTTAATTCCAAATTTAATTAAATGTGTGTTATATAGACAACATACATCCTCTGTTTCTTCCTAAGGGGAATACAATTCAAACAACACTTCTACCTTTTTTTAATAATGTTGAAAAGGATTTCCATCTAAAGCCTCTAGTATTTCATCGTTTGTGAACTCATCATCATCATAGTTTTTTCTAGATATTGAATAAAACTTTCAAAATGATCACAACAGTTTTGAATCAACAACAAAGATGGATAATTCCCTTTGTATTTCTCACAAAAAATTGTATGAAAATGCTTTAATGAACATACACTAGCAGAAGACATATTTTCATACCAAGATCTAACCTTTTCCTCCAAAGTTGCCATAAATATTTTCATAAGACAATCTTCATGAAATTTGATTTTAAGCTTACGGATGTGCATATGAAACCTCAATAAATGTACAACAGCATCATCTCCTTTTTTATCTTTAAATAATGGAAGATAAGTTAACCAATCAATGGTGGGCATGGGATTTGGAAAACTTGGAATTCTCGATCTGTCCATAGGAGCATACATGTGTTGTATTCTTGAACTCATTTTGAAAACAATAAAAAATGGAATGGAGTCACCATAAGTGCTTTACAATTCTGGATTCTTTGATAAGGGAGTCGCCATGCAAACTTTGAGCTCCAGATTCTTGAAAAATGGAGTCACCAGGTGAATAATTCAACCTTCTTATGTCTGATCACTGTTCACCATCAGCAATCAGATCTAGAACTTGATTCACTTTTCTGTGGAAGATAAAATGTCATTCCCCGGTATGGTCGCCACTATGTTAGCATTCTATAATTTCAAGGTTGAAGAAAAAACCACGAAGGGAACATCAAAACCACTTTCAAGTTTAGGATCTAGCCCTCCTAATCTCAGAGAGGGATCTCTCTCTGAGATTTAGCTTTGTTTACTGGGATTTTCAAGCTAGTTATTGGGCTCAGAGTTTGATTTTGAAAATGGTTTGGTTGGAAGTTAAAGAGGAATCCATTTGATAATGGAGTCAAATAAAGTTGGATGCTGCACCAAAATTTCAAAGGAGTAATCACAGGGAAAGCTAGCTACGTTTACTGGATCTTTAAATTGAATTATGGAATGGAGAAAAGGTGTGCTTCAACAGGGATTGAGAAGCATTTAATATTTTCTCAATCAAAGTTCAAAAGAAAATTGTAGATTGTAAACGAAGTCCAAATAAGGTGTTCAAAAACATATCTTATTGATCACATCTCCTATTTTACAATTAAATTTCAGATGAAAAACATAGCGAGAATAACAATGGAAACACAATTACACTAAGAAAAACATCACGAGTATATCGTAACAAAAGTATCCTGTGAAGAGTCTTTTTATTATTGATCAATCCATTTGAGCTCAATGAGCAGCTTTACATTGGACAATATATTTCTTCATACAAACCCCAACCCTTTCTTAGTTCAAATGATGAAGTATTTCTACAAATTCTAAACTAAAATATCTTGATAAAAATCTCAAGATATTTTTATAAATATCCTAAACTCATTTACACAAATAGAAACGAAATGTAGGACATTCAAAACTAATGTATCTACTTGGCACTGTCATTATGGATTTTTGTTGACAAAGAAGAGAAATTTGAATTTGATTGCAACTCTTAGTTGATGAGGAGGCTAACTGTCTTTGAGCATTTTCCTCCCGAACTTCTGTAAAATAGTGTCTAGTCATCCCTTTGTATATATCAATCCGAGATAGCTCTGTAAAAAGTGAGAGATATTATTGTAGATAAATATGTTTTTGAGATACACCTCTTTCATATTCCTTAAATTCAGCTCCAACGGTTCCCAATATTCTTTGCAAAAAGGTGACTAAAAGAGGGATTTGCACAGTCCAAAACATAGGCTGTAAAGATGTACATGTATCTCTCATTCTATAATATATGTGTAAAATATAAAGTATGTTATTGTACTTTGGCATCTTAGGAACACAAACCTCCTCCAGTTTCTCAAGAGTCATCTCTGATTGGCCACAATATGTTATGCAAAAGTATGACTAAACAAGAAAATTTGGGAAAATATGTCTGCAAAGCTTCATCTGTATATCCCAAACCATAAAGATGTTAGAAAACTGAGAGAGGTTTTTGTACATGAGGATGTTGGAAGAAAAAAATATTTCAGTTTCTGAAAATTCGTCCTCATTGGTTTGGAAACCATGTTTGAAGTCAATGTGGCGTATAGGAAAAAGCATAGTTTCAACTCATCATGAGACTGATGAATGACGTGGATGAGGGAGATGACATGGCAGTGTCCATTGGAGCGGGAGTAATGGGCAGAGGATACATGGATGGATAGGATTGGTGGAGGTGATGAAGTGGGGACATGGTAAGCAGATGAGGGGAAGTGGTTTAGGGAGGCGAAGAAACTGCTTTTCGAGGGGGGGAGGCGGTTAATAGTTTCGCCCGAGGGGTTAATACCGCCCATTTCAGACCCCCTCGATGGTAATGTTCAGATGGTGAGGGTGGGGTGAAATACACTATAGGTCGTGGATCAAGATTAGTGGGGAATCCCGAAACTCTGACAGCAATGACGATTAGTTGTATACGACAAAATAAATTCGTCCATATGCACTTTCATTTGTTTTCCTTCAAACTTAGGATAAAGGTTATGAATAAAATATATAAAATCACTTTATCCCAATGCACCCTTTCACCTTTTTACCATGTCACTAAAACTTTGGATAAAATGGCATATAAGCATATTTTTTTATTTTCTCAAGGTATTGACCATTTTTTAAAACAATTTACAACATCAAATATTATTTCCAACATCTGAAATATAATAATGATCAGTTATAATCAAGCAATCCTATAAAGATTATAGGACCCTAACATATGGTATATTTTTCCTGATTTTCATGTATGCATAAAACATACTAGAAATAGATAAACATAGCAAGTGAAGGGATTTTACTATGAATAGTCTTTGGTGAGAAATCACTTATGGAAAGAAATTTCATTCTTGCATATATAGTATTAGGTAAAATAAAAAATACTATGATGGTACTTGTTGACTATCCAATAATATACACTACGTAAATATCCTGCAGTCATTAAAGGTCAAAGTGCAAACTAGCACAGGTGACGAAACTTCTTTCATTATACCACTCATCTTTCAATTGTTAGTTCCATTCTAAAATATAAATAACATATCATTGTAAAGAGCATTGGAACTTGGGAATCAAGCGTTTATAAGTATAATGATATTATGAAATATGATTTTCTAAAAGGAGGACTCGACATCTCCAACTAGAATAAGTGAGTTTGACATGAAAATTCCAGTAGCTCAATAATCAAAAGTGTTGCAGGAATCTTGAAACTTCTTTCTCTATACCAATCATCTTTCAATTGTTAGTTCCATTCTAAAAGATAAATAACATATAATTGTAAAGATAATTTTCACTTGGGAATCAAGTTTTTTAGAAGTATAATGCTACCATGAAATATGATTTAGCAAAAGGAGGATTGGACATCTCCAACTAGAAGCATAATATAAGTGAATTTGACATGAAAATGCCAGTACTCAATAATCAAAAGTGATGGATGAAACTAGAAAAATAAAACTAGTACTTCCAAAAAGAAAATCATATTAAATAGAACTTCAGATAAAAATTGAGTTTACCTAAAAGTAAAGCGTTCAATTGCACCCTCCATAAATGATCTGGAAATACAATAATAAGTTCGATGTATCTCACATGTGGCAGAGAAGTAATAATATGATGCTTTATTATATCAAAAAAATTTCCTACAGTTAAATAACCCAGTAGCATGAGGTTCACATATATGCGACACAATTCTTGTATAAAAGATAAACCTAAGTTTCATACCCTGTTATAAGGTGGCATTTACAAATTGGTAATCGTTAGAACAATCATTGTGGAATGAAGATTTTGAGTCCCAAAAGCAGGAGTCAATTCTAACCAAAAGCATAAAATCAAGATAGAAGAGAAGTGTAATTAATATTAATTTTTAGTTGTTTCCCTTCATCTGTAAAGCAAAGGTTTAGTAAAGCAAAAGATATACCAAAGTGCATCAATTGTGGCCTATAATCACAAGAATTCTCTTAAGAAACTGACAATACCAAAGACCAATCTACTTTAAAAAGTACATAGTGTAAGTAATATGATAGAGAAATTTACTTCCAATATAACTGGAGTGCCATTGGATCACCTCGAGAATAGACCTGAAAATAAGTTTGTCACAAAACTGGATACTGTAGATTAATATAGATTATATACTAGCCTAGAATAGCATTCACCACATGAAGATGGCTAAAAATAGCCAATGCACAATAGACTAAACCCTGTATCTCACCACCAATGTAGTAGAAATTCTTTTTTGCAACTAGACTCTCAGAAAACCTCAGCTAAAGACATTTGTAAATAGGAAACCCAACAATGCTAGACAAAACGTGTCCAAATTGATGTAGCAATGAAACTTACTTATATTTTATGGAACAAAGGAAATTACGAATGCATGTCAGAACTTCTTTTTCTCTATTATTGTTCCCTATTAGATATAATATATGAAAAACGTGTTAACCTTTCTACTTGAATAAAATATAAACCTATGGGCTTACTTGATTATCTAAAGGGTTAACACATTTACGTAGATCTATGGAATATAGCGTGCAATCCCACGAGAGACACTTGCTCTAGATTAAAAATTTCCAAGACACAACTCATCTTCAACCATCATGATCATGGCTTACATGTGTGGGAATGAGAAAAAGGAAAAATAAATAGTGTGCAGTCTCATGAGGGACACTTAATCTAGTTTGAAACTTTATGGGAGACCACTATATTCAACCATCATGATCATGGCTTACATGTGTGGGAATGAGAAAAAGGAAAAATAAACAAAAATCTTCCTTGATAGAGATGTTCACAAATTATAATAATATGGTAAAATCGACCATGAGAGAACCAAAATAACCATCTAGCATGTCACACAAAAAAGGCATGCATAAGGCCATGAGAGAATCATGAATAGCTAATAACCAGCTAGCATGTTCCACTATAACGTGTTGCATAGGACCCAACATAAGCTTCATAAGCTTAGCCCTATCTTAATAAAACATAGCACAAATTTTGGTTGGGTTTCCTCAAGAGGTTCGAAGAGGACAATCCCAACCTATAGAGAGAGTTTTATTCTTTACTGTAGCCTCAAGCCTTTTTTACAACCCAGCACCATGAAAAGGCCGAGGTGATAGGTATATTGGTATGGATTTACTCCAGAAAAAGGAGCATCAATTGAAAAATGCTCCTCGACAATATAGATGACAAGCACAAAGACTACATCAATTGTAAAATTCTCCACAACAATATAAATCACAAGTCTATAGACTATTATCAATTTAAATAAGGGGACTTGGTGTGGCTTTAATTGAGAAAAACAAGGGTAAAAAATGAAGGAATAAAACTAAACCCAATACAATATGGGAAATTCAAAATATTGAAGAGAATCATTATACTTTATAACAAACATAAAATCTAAAGTTTTTGAAACCTTCATTGTTAGATGAAAAGGAATTGTCACACTATTGTAGGTTGCATTCAGTGTGTCTTAAGTGGAAAAATTTTAGGTTAGAGAGAAAACAAAGATGGAAGAATACTCTATCGTGTAGATAAAAATGAGGGAAACACATCAAACTACAAAGAGTATAAACAAATGCATCAATCCTAGAGAAGACACCGAGTTGTTTCAGATTTAGCTAAAAGGAAAAATACTCAATAATGTGAGGTGGGTAGACAAATTTCCTCACTAGTTCATAGATAAAATCTATTTTGGGGGACAAAAAGTCCCCCATCGGAGTGGGTCTAACCCATAAGAATCTTTGAAAAAAGAAAAATTGATGTTTCACTTAGCATAAATGGTTGATTTACAAATGGGAAAAAAATGATTCATAGAAATGATTCAAGATTACAGTTAGAGAACAAAAATGAAAACCTTAGGAGTTTTTGTTCATTAGGCCAAAGGAAACTAGATTGAGGGAGAAGCAAAATTTGTAATAGCAAGAAGTTATTGAAACCTATAATAGAGAAAAAGGATGCAAAATATTTAATGCTTGAACATATTAATCACTGTGGTTTTTTAACGATAGGGAATGTTCTCTAAAATCCCTTGGGAAGGATTCAACCTATATGTACATAGATAAGTATTCAGTTTATCGACTGTGATTCATCATTCTATCAATGTATAAATCATTATAATCAGATGTTGAATGGTCATATATTCATTACAAATTGAAGTCTAAAAGTTGATCTAATAACAAACTTTTAGCTACATTCAATGTTGCAAGCAAGGAAATTTCATATATCTCCGGGGAAATTGCCTAAATACTGATTATGGGCAATAGAAACCCTGTGGAAATGGAAATCTAATCCAACTCCCTTGGAAAGGGCCGTTCTGCTTTTCTTAATTTATATATGTGCCAACTATGACACCCTTGGAATTTGCAGCTAAATAGTGTCGGATATACCATTGTTCTCAGTTTTGATAAATGTGAGATTTGTAGCAGCCCATAAACCCGCTTGAAAATCCCACTCAGTTCATTGTTCTACAAGTTAAGCCCGACTTCTGCAAAGACTCTAAGTAACAACAACAAGAGCTGAGGAAATTCTTGAAGATGGTATCAAAGAGGGTTGTAGACATGCACCATGGATGAAGAAATGGACACGTTTCACATTTTTTTATTTTATTTTGTCGTATTTCAATGATGAACGTGGTTGCAGGATGTGTGCACAACCGTCATAATTTAGAAATATATTCTACAACGAACCAAACATAAGATGAAAACTACCCACTAATAATATGGAAATCGTCTATTCAAGACCTTAATCCCCAATTCCATAAAGAAATGCATATTTCAATACAAAGTATACTTACCACCTCTGCAAGCCTACACAATGTTGGACTCTAAGCATTGTATATTGTAGCGCACTTCCTTCCATACCCAAAATGGTTTCAACAATGTAATCATAATACATAATAAAAGAATGAAAATATGGTTGGAAACCCATTAGAAATGGAAAAGAAAGAAATGGATTATATAAAGCATGATAACACATCGAATCAAAAATATTAAAATAGATGATCTCAATGGACCATGTAGGCCCCCCCATGATTGCATGAGAGCCACACACCTCACAACATCTCCATAACATATCAAGCACACTCTAAACCACGCCACAAAATTCTTTCACATGCCGATATGATATACCTATATGGGAGGCCACATAACACTGCGACATGTCAATATGCTATACCTATATGGGAAGCAACTATTTGTCTTGCCTGTACCAACATTTTCATTTCCTCAAGTGCACAACTTCACCCACCCTCACCAGATGCATGCAATATTGGGGGCCATAAACGCAACTTACTTTTGTTTCGAGAGGTGAACTTTGTCAATAAAAAGGTGGCAAGATCTTGTAACTATTCATTACTACGACCTAAAAGATGCTAAAACTGCACTTACAAATATCCAAGAACAACAGAGAAAATTGTAGAATTACTATCACCCAAGGACTCAGCAGTGGGACACCACTATCTTCCAAGGGATTGATTGGAGACTTAGTTGTTTGGGCTCGATATGCAATACCATTTAACCATCAAGATGATAGTGTAAACCAGGGCACCCTAGTCGTTTTCAATTTGGCTTCCAACATGTCAATGGAGACATTAAGACTAGTCTTCCAATTCTATTGCATGTATAATTTTTTATGTCCTTCAATTGATGTTTTTCTAACTTTTCTGAAAGGTTTTTTGAATAATTTAGGGTTATTTTGGTAGGAGTTGTGAAGGATGTGAGGGACACGCCATGGAAAGGGCACCATAAGTTTGTTGAATTCTTTGATGTGCGAGATGTTGCTTGTGCGCTAAAGGAAATGGATGGTCAACATATTGATGAGAGGAGAGTTAAAATAGAATTCGGTTGACTAGAATCTGTAGCAAGCCAGCTCCAACTTCCTCATATGTAGTATATGTCCTTACTACAGATACCTAAGAAGAAATCAATACCCAAGGTCACATGGGCATTGGCCTAAGAATAGGTCTATGGATTGGCTGAGGTGATAGTAGGATTGGAAGAAGACAAGCTAAGTTTCACATTTGAAGTCTGGCAGTCATATTTGGTGTGTTTTCTGGTAGGTTAGGTTTTGTATGCATGCCAAACTGAGAATAATATAGGAAAATATCAAGATTTTATGTAGGAAAGAGGATAGTTAAGTAACCTCAGTGTAGTGATTTTCTTGTGGATCTCCATTGACCATTTTTTTGTTATTTTTTCTTACCCTGCAGAATCTATTGCGTGATGGCCGAATCTGTTGTATGATGGATATCAATAAATTTGTTTTCGAGCTGATCCAACACCTTCAAATATCTGCTAGGAGCTTACTTTGACATCACCACTAGGAATATAAAAATAATATTAACATCTACCTAAGATACCCTAATGGTAAAAACACACAACTTCTTACTATAAACCCAACATATGCCTAAGATCACTTGTTGCTGATGTATCAACCCTAACTTGTACAATTATCGAATTCTCATTTTTTCGAACAAAGAACTTTGGCAGGGGCAGAGAACTTGGAGGTGGAGAATTCAAAATTGCAGGAACAAACCATTTCACTTTAATTAAAGGAGATGTTTTAACATCATGGTTCGTATCAACTATCACAGAATCTGAATTTTCAGAAGAGCCATTGGACCCAAACGTTGGTGGCAATATTGACATAATATCTTCCACAATCTCTGGCACATTGATTCCTGAGGAAAAGGACCTTACTATTCCTGATCTTTCCTTTGGAAGAACACTCAGATTAGGGCGTAAGTGTCTCTTGAGGTTATGACCAAGTCATCATCCAATTTTCATGGTTTTTCAGCATTTCTCACATTCTTCTTGATCATTTTCATGGCGTTCACATCATCAGAAGCAACAACCTTCGACACAACTTTAGAATCTCCAATACCATTGAATTTCTATGGCACTGCTCGCATTGTTGTACCCACATTATTCACAGGAACCACATCTTTCAACAATCCTCCTTATCTTCCACTAAGAACGGCACCCAATTCACAGGCTCCGCATCTTTCAACAGTCCTCCCTACCTTCCACTAAGAAGGGCACCCAATTTAGCCCCTGTTTCTAGAACATTATGAATTGTCTCGCCCTTTTTCAAAACAATTACTTTCTCCATAGCCAGATCGATACCAAATTTCTTTTCAGTTCTTTAACCACATATATATCGTTGAATTGGGACTGCAACACAGGTAGCTACACCTGACATCTACAACTAACTAGGGTAGGGGTGCTACACCTGACAACTAACTCGCTAAATGACATAAGTTCCAAAAGTAGTATCCTTACCTTGTTCATAGAAATCACTTATAAAAATATATCATTTAATGTTGGAGAGTAATGCTAACTTGAAAGTTAGCATTAGTTCTATCCAGGGGAGAAAAGAAAACCACACATAATCTTAATCCAAAGTTTATGTGCATAAAAAAAACAAAACTTTGAATATATGTATGAGCAACTAAAATATAATATATTGAAAAACGTGAATCTAGCAATAACACTTCAAACTTTGTCGTCTAATCGCTTTAAAATTAAATAATTTTAAATATAAAATTTTAACAAATAGTTAGATTAAATAGATTGTGTTAAAAACCATTAAAACATATTAATGATAGTCAAAGCTTTTCTGAATGCTATAGTCCTTGCGCCACAACATATATAGAGCATATTATATAGTATTAAATGAGCGAGCATTGTATATATTCATAGTTTAAATGGCTATTTTTAAGTTGATTACAGATTTTTGGAATATTTCGTGATCATATGGATATGGGAGTGGTCAATTTTTTGACCACTCCAAAATATTCCGGGAATCGGTAATCAATTTAAACTCACTGAATTTAAATTTGGTAGGTGAAAATTGAACGATTTACCTATATAAAACCTGCTCATTTAATATCCTATAGAAAATTATTTTTTTCAAACCGTTCCTGCTCAGCCAAAAACAGGGTCTAATAAGCTTGAAATGCACTCTAGCTTATGATTAACGACATTGTGAAGGGATGACTTTTTTTATTTTCTCTGATGTAAAGCTGTACATTTACAATTAAATTATATCCGGTAAAGTATATACTTATTAATAAACTTCTAGAAGCAGTTAATTTTATCTCATATAAAGCTGTACCTGTACATTTAAAATTGAATCATATGCGGTAAAGTATTATACATATTAATAAACTTCTACAAGCACTGAAAATATAGATTTTTTTTTTTCATTCTTTCGCAAGCTCATATTTATATAAGTTCATTTAATTTATGGTATTTGTCAATTGGTTGTAAATTTTTATAAATATTAAAGTATGATGGTATCAAATATATATATATTATATATATTAATTTTCTTTAATAATTATTTAAAATATTTTAATTCTTCCTTTAACACTTAAATTTTTCGTTTAGGTAATATAAATTTACTAATATATATGTTAAGTTCTTAATGCGTTTTTATTTAATTAAAGATGATATTTATAAAAATATTTATATATATATATATATAAATATAGTTAAAATATTTTAGTTAATTATAAGATATTATATAATTATATAATATATATAATTATTATATTATATTATTATATATTATATATATATATATTATATATATTTATATTAATTAATTTTAATTAAATTAATTTTTCTTTATTTTGGTCCACTCAAATGTAGCTATTTTCTTTATCAAAAGTAGTAGTTTTTTTGTTTGGATGGTCCATCTCTCTATTTAACTTCTTGCTATGATCTGATTTTTCATCTCTCTATTTAACTTGTTTTTCACAGCGAAAAAAGCATAATTATATTATGTAAGGTATATAATGAACAAATAGTACATAAACAGATAATACGCTAGAGCAATCTGTGCCATAAATATCTAGATGAGATGGGAAGCATAATCCTAGCAAAAAGAGATAAGATGTCCATGAAGATAGACAGCCTTTTGAGCTGTCAAAAAGTTTGCAAATAAAATATTTTGCAAAGCTCATGAAGGAGAAATAAGGAAAATAAGGTCCTCTGAGATGTAACAACACTGTTCAAAATATTCAATTCATACTTCGACCATACATAAACCGAAAAGATTCAGTAGGGAGGAGAGAAGCAAAAAGAACAAAATAACAGTGCATACTTGGATTCAGCAAGATTGAAATTAAGTACCAGGGATGGAAAATTCCTGGATAGAGAAAATTTCCTCGTCAGATATTACCTTCATGTTCCAGATACCTGTTTCCGATAGAATACCTTTCTTTGATAAGATATCTTCTTGTTGGTTCTGTGATCTGTAAATGTGCTGGATGGAGCATCTTTCTATCCTCCTCCAAAGGAACATGATTCTGTCCATCCAGCCTGCAAGGTGAGGATTACTAATATGGTTCTTTCCCAATACATAATCAATCATGACTTTGGAATCTCTGAAAATTGAAACAAACTGTATGTTAAAGAAAAGGCAAAAAGTCAGAAGACCTGCAAGAGCCATTGCCTCAGCTTTGCAGTTGGAACCCTTTCCCACATTCCAGGAGATGAGATATTATAAATTTTCATCCATGATGATGTGAACCCCACAACCACAAGAGCTATTTTGTGCAGCTCTGTCAAAGTACGTTCTTGGAAGCATTGTGTGATCATGTGCTTGCTCATTATGATTAGACTTTTTTCACTTGTTTGGCTTTTCTGGTAAGGTGTCATAGAGAGACCCAATACTTTGTAGAATTCCCATGAAAGGCTCTTTTCTGTCCTTGAAGATTATATTGTTCCTCCACCTCCATGTGTACCACAGGGCGATAATAATTATAGGCCTCCAGGATTCCTTCTGCCCACTCCACCAAAGGAATGCTTATTTTGTAGATGCATGAGAAATATGAGGGAAGCCATATAGATCTGCAAGTGCTTGCCATAATTGTTGAGTTTTCTGGCAGTGAAAGAACATGTGACAGTTGCTTTCCTCAGCGGATTTGCACATTAAACAGAAGCCTGGTCCATGCCAACTCCTCTTTTTCAAATTATCCCATAATAAGTTTTTGTTGTCGAAGACCAGCCATGAGAAATATATTGTTTTGGAAGGACATCCAGATTTCCAAAAAATTGTTGGAAATATTGGGCTGGTAAGAGCAGTCTTTAAACCTATCAGATTTGAGTAGATGTCCTTTACATGAACCATGGTGATTCCATTTGTATCTTTCCAGATAAGAACATTGTCTTCCAAAGAGTGATATATGCCACAGTTTCTCAAACAGTCTTTGATTTTCTTCCATTGCCGTGCCAAAATATCAGACATCACCATATTGTCAGCTTCTTTCCAAAGAGGGAAAGGGCCCTGCCATACTGAAATAAGTTTGTCCCAAGTGAAAAAGCCTTTCCTACGGAAAAAATTTAGGAGTGTCTCAGGCAAAGTGATTTCCTCCTGTCCGCTCAAGAATGGATCTATTCCAATGAGAATCATGCTGCCAGACTGGAAACTCCATGCCAAATTCCTTAAGAAATACTCTTCTATCTTGCAAAAACTCAGTCATATTGCTGACCCATAAGTGGATCCAATCCTTCCCAACCTGTACCAGTATGAAATATCCTTACTGCCCATATATTTCTTTTTTATTGTGATGCTCCAAGGACCCTCCCCATAAATCCCTCTCCACAATGATTTGCATAAAAGTGCCTTTCCAAAGGTCTGCAGGTCCAGAAGGTCCCATCCACCAATGTTCTTCGGTAATGAGATATCAGATAATTTAGAAAGGTGATATTTTTTTTGTTCTGATTGGCCACCCCATATAAAGTTTGCAGTTAGTTTGTTCATCTTCTTAATGACACTTGCAGGTAGAGAAAATAAGTGAGCCCAGTATACAGGAAGTTGTGTTAGAACTGATTGAGCTAAAATAACTCTTCCTGCCATTAATAGGCATTTGTATTCCCATGCTGATATCTTTTTATAGTACCTATCTATTATCCATTGCCAGCCCATTTTAGAGTATCCCTTCGCTTTTAACTGGAATCCTAAGTATTTCATTCCATGCTTGATGGACTGCGCCTTTATCCCAAATAGCGAGGATATCCATTCTACTATTGTCCAGAGGATGAACCACACTTGGTGGTTCCAAACAAATGAATTTTGATAATGAAACATACTCGCTGGTTGCGTCGACAAAACAAATGAATTTTGATGTAATTATCGCAAAACATTTCTCAAAAACATGATATAGATCGCAGAAGCCTTAATTCAATAAATGAAATTTTGGTAAAATTTTCATAAAATCTATTAGAAATTTTGGGAAATCTAGGTTACTGAACTAATTCCACTTAATTTTTATAGTCCGTACAAATTTTCCCCTTAATTAAACAAAGCCATTTATAAATATTATTGTAAACATAAATTTAAAACTTATCTAAGTTTGTTACATTTAAATATATCAAAAAATTTAATGTGAAATTTTTATTACTTAATTTCATGTCATATATTTAAATTATTCTAATAAACAGTTTATCTAAAATAAAGTTTCTAAAAATATTAGATAATAATAAAAATTTAATATTCCAATTATTCAACAATAATATTAATTAAGTAAATTTAAAAACATTAAATATAAATATTATATTTATCATAAATTTATTTTAATAAAAATATTTTTAAACTAAAACTTTATGATTGCGCTTTATTTGAACGATTTTGATTAACGTTCCCATCTAAAACGTTAAAATTTTGAAAGACAACAGTGAAAAGTGCAGAAATGAAATTACTCGATTTCAACGACAATTATGGAATCATTTCAGTCGGTAGTGTGTAACGGAGAACGGAGAGAACAGAACAGGATTTTTCCGAAAAGCGAATTACTCGAAAGGTAATTTTGGGTGTGTTTAACTCTCAGAGGTTTTAGAATTTTTGGTTTTAATTTGGTGAAATAAATGTTTTGCCTTTAATTTTTTTCGGAAGAAAAAAAGCGTAATATATTATATTGAGAAAATATAAGTGTTGATTGTGTGATTCACACATCATGTAGCGTTTTACAGCTATTAGCATGTTACACTTATATATGGCTATTGTGCTGTAAACAAATATGTCAGTGATTGCAATTGACAGTCAGATGTGAAAAGTTCAAAAATAAGGTATCTGTGTATGATGCAGACAAAAAGATCAAATGGCAGATTGATTGTGCCATCAAATGGAGCCGTATATCATGTGCCACAGGGACATGATGTTGTCAATAATGAAGGATGGAGGCACAGGTGTGTCTTTGAATATTATGGCATTCCGCCATTTCCATACCGACCATAGAAATAAGAGGATGAGGAAGCGCATGTTTCCATTCTGTCTGCTCCACCAATTAAGAGCTGCACTAGTAGAATCAAAATCAGTCAGTATGAAATCAAAATTGGTTGCTAGAACATACCAGATCCGGAGGGTCGCTGGACATTTGATGAACATATGGAGGTTGGTTTCTTCGTCATTGCCACATATAGAGCATCTGTTGGGGCCATGCCATAAACGTTTTCTGAGATTTTCCCATGAAAGATTTTTGTTGTAGAAGACCAACCATGCAAAATGTGTAAATTTAGGTGGACATTTTGCCTTCCAGAAAATGTACGGGAAAGATGGGAGAGAATATGGAAATCTGTTGCAGATCAGATATGCATATATGTCTTTGATAGACACAGGTCTCTTAAAACAGCGGACGATCCATTTTAGTTGATCAGAAATGCCATGTCGATGAATGCTGCTTCCAGTTAAGGTGTTTGTGAGTGATTTTCATATACCCGCCAGCATGTCCTGTAGATTGAGGTTGCTACTTTCCATCCAGATTGGGGTGGAACCTTGCCATTCCTTGATCAATTTGTCCCATGTGAAAATGCCTTGATGCTGAAGCTGAGTGATGAGCACCCTTGGAAAATTAAGATTGGAATGTCCACAAACAATTGGATCGATGCCGATGAGGATATTACCACCTGTATGAAACTGCCATCTCAGACGTGACAGAAACAGTGTTTCAATCTTTTTCATGTTGCGCCATATAGGTGATCCCGCACTTATACCTATGGTCCCTTTCCTATACCAGTATTCGATATGTTTCCCCTTCATGTATCTATGTCGGATGATGTTGCTCCATGGCGAGCATCCATATATGCCTCTCCATAATGTGCGACAGATCAGCGCGCAACCAAAAAGTCTTAGATCCTTAATGCCCCAGCCACCCTGCTGCTTTGGGATGGATATGTCCTTCATATTAGCAAGATGGATCTTGTGATGAGTGGATGATCCGCCCCAGATGAAGCATGCCGATAATTGGTTGAGACGACGGATGATGTGAGTGGGAATGTAAAACAAATGCACCCAGTAGACCGATAAATGAGTTAATACCGCCACAGTGAGAGTTACTCTGCCAGCCAGAGATAAAGCGCGAAATTCCCATGAGGATATTTTGTTGTAATAACGCAGAACGAGCCATTCCCAATCAGTAGCCGAGTAGTTGTGTGATTTTAGCTGGAACCCAAGGTACGTAATGCCATTCCGTAAAGGTTGTGTCTGTACCCCAAACATATCAGCAATGCATGTAATCAGGTCCGTTATAGCACCATTATAATATAAGATTGATTTATGTCTGTTGATGATGAGGCCAGTGGCATTTTGAAAATTGATGAGGATATCGAATAGGCATTGCCATGAGGCGCGTTGAAGCATGGCGCACAGTAAAACATCATCCACAAATAAATTGTGAGATAAAGAAATATGTCTGCTGATACAAATAGGAATACATCTTTGTTCAGCCACGGCCTTGTTGATGTGCAGACTGAGTGTGTTCATGGCAAGAATGAAGATAATAGGTGCTAGTGGGCAACCTGGCAAAGGCCCCGTTCAGCTGTGAAGTATGGAGATGGGATCCCATTGATGTTGATGGCATAGTTGACACCTTCAATAGATGCCATAATCCAATAGATCATCTCGGCCCATAAGCCAATTCGAGCCAATAGACAGCGAATGAATCCCCAGTCAATACAATCATATGCTTTTTGTAAGTCTATTTTGAGGATAGCCCCGTCAATGTTTCTTGAGAACATTGAATAGATACATTCCTGTGTAGAAGCAACCGCGTCCAATATATTTCGTCCTTTCAGAAATGCGTACTGGTCTTTAGATAGATGTACAGCCAATGTACCCTTGATGCGCTCAGCAATGATCTTCGAAATTATTTTGAAGGAGATATTACATAGAGATATCGGTCTAAAATCAGAGAAAGTGTCTGCATCTCTCTTCTTGGGGATAAGGGCTATCAAGGTAGATGATGTATGGGGATGAATGCGCCCAGAGATGCGAGAGTCCTCAATCATTTGTATGAGATCTTGTTTGAGAAGATCAAAGAAGTATAGGAAGAATTCGATGGTCCAACCATTGGGTCCAGGACATTTATCCTTGCTGAAAGCCTTAAGAACCCCATGGAGCTCATCCTCTGTTATCGGCTGATATATGGAGTCATTAATAGTGTCATCAAACATGGTGGGGAATATCTCAATTCCCCAAAGAATATCATGAATGGCGCAACCAATACCTCGGCTGTATTGGGATTTAAAATGAGCAAGAGCAGCATTGGTGATGTCCTGTTGCGAATAAAAATAGCCACCAGTGCCGTCACTGATCCACCAAATAGCATTAATCTCGCATCTATGATTTGCAAACCTATGGAAAAATTTTGTATTCCTGTCTCCCATCCCAAGCCATAATGCCCTGCTCTTAAGGCACCATGTGGATTCCTCTAATTTTAATAACTGTAGTTTGCGGCGTGATAAATCAGCAATCTGACATCTGATATGGAAGGACATAGAATTAGGGTCATGAGCAGAGCGAATATGATCTAATGCACTTTGTATATTCTGCAATTCGCCGCGATTGCGATTCTTCTTCTCAGTCTGCCAAGACTTTACAATGGAACGAACGTGCTTCATGCGTTCATGAAATGATGGGGCATGAGATGAAGCGTAGATGCCCGAGGCGCTCCATGCATTAGTGACAATATGTATAAGATCAGGATCATCTATAAAGGAGCGATCGAATTTAAATGGAAAATGCTGACTATATGGCCGCTGCCGCCATTGAATGAATATCGGCCGATGGTCTGATATTGATTCGTTGCCTATGGAGAGGAATGGCATGCCCATATGTTCGATAATATCTGCCTGAATGATAGCACGGTCCAATCGTTTGGCAATGTATGCATCACCCGTGCATCCATTTTCCCATGTGTGAGTTAATACAGATGGAGCAATGTCAATGAAGTTCCGTTGCAGAAGGTGGGTCTTCATGAAATCAGATATCGGGTCCATATGCCTGCCACCACCCCAAACTTCGTCAGGCCCAAGAGTGAAGTTCATGTCCCCAACTAGCAGCATATGACGGATCTCACACGGGTCCGAAGAGAAGAATCAGTCCCAGAAGGGATATCGGTGCATATATGGAGCATAGATGTTGAGTATGTTGATAGGAGATCTATGCCCCCGGAAGGTGGCATTTAACAATATGCCAGCAAAGCATTTGTAGGCGGAAGCACGGATCCATAGAGGATTCCAGAGAGCAACAAGACCACCCGAGTGGCCGCAAGCGTCAATAGCCGCCATGTGCCATGAGGGGAACATCTTACGGAAGTATGTTAAAGAAGAATGGTGATCATGCATAGATTCTTGAATGAGAATAATCTTTGGCTGAGCAGATGAGAAAATATGTTTTAATGCAAGATATTTGGGCCCTGCACCCAGCCCACGAATGTTCATGGAAACAATGTCCATCATGGGACGGATGGACCAGCCGCATCTGCTCTAAGAGGCTGAGTTCGAGGGGAAGACATGTCAAATATCGGAACATCGACCAGGGATAGAGATCGAATTCCCTGATCCTGACAGTTTGATCGCCCACAGAAATGGCGAGAGTCGCCCTTGGAGGTTTTCCGAACAGTAATGTTCCTACCCGACGCCTGGCTGATGGTAGGGGAGGATCGATGAAAAGGCTTATGTATGGTGAGCGGTTCAAGTTCGATGGATTTTTGATGCAGGAGAAGGTCAATGTCGCTATCGAATATGTTGGCGAGCGAGGATGTGGGGGAGTTAACAGGGGTGGCAGCAATGAGAGGTTCCTTACCTTTTTTAGTAATGGGGGGTGAGACAAGTGGGGGGGAGGAGGATGAAATGAAGATGGGAAGGGATCCTTTGTATATGTCACCAATCGGGATGGGGGAAGGGGACCGAATTGGTGGGTCATCAGTGGGTTCGGGAATGGAGACAGGGGGCAGGGATGAGGAGCGCGGGCGGGAGGGTTGACCCCGGTCCAAACTCGTTCCATAAGGAAGAGCGTTGGGGGGACAGGGGGAAAACGGAGGAGAAGGAATGGGTTCAGAAGGCTGGGGGGCCATGAAGGATTCAGATACAATGGGGTGGTGTCGGGACAACTTTTGATGATGAGGAAAGCGACGTCGATGGGCGTCCCTTCGGGGACAATATTCAATAAGATGACCAGTCTTATGACAGACAGCACATCGAAAAGGAACGCCCCAGAAATCCAGGCGTTGGGAGATGCGCATGCCGCGCCATGAGATTTCAATGTGTTCAGGGTAGCCACCCCGATAGGCGCGGTCGATAAGGATCCAGGCGATCCTCTTATCTCGTTCACCTATGCACCAAGGATCAACGTAGATAAAATGACCAATTGAATTCCCAATAATTTCTAGGATCTCCTTTGACCACATCTCCAGAGGGAGATTCGGAAGCTTTACCCATATCAAGTTGTGAGAGGATGTATTTTTTAGTGGGTCGTAACCAATGAACCAGCGGTGCAAAGCAAGGAAGCTCCTCTTGAAAACCCAAGGAGCACGGAGAATGGCGTCCGTATCAGCAGCATCGAGGAAATGGAAGCAATACCAGTCCTTCATGAGGTGGGAGATGATGGGAGCATAGCCTATAATAGGCTTCCATTGATCAGCAATCCATTTGCGCATTTCCAGGTCGCTCATGACCGGAAAATACTAGCGGCCAATAAGTGCAAATCTCTGTAAGCTATCAATCCTTTCTGTTAAATGAGGATTATCCAGATCGATAGCCGGCGGGGGGGCCGATGATTTGGCCGGAACACGTGACCTGTTATATGTCTTGTGATGTGCAGTATCAAAAGGAGAAGATTGGTCCTTCCTTGAATCATTTACCGGACCATGAAAGGTCGCATGTATGGATGGATGGACGACGGCACGGTCCATGGTAGAGCGCTCGGACGGTCTGAGTCGACCCGGGTCGAGAGCCTCCTCAGCAAGGATGGCAGCCCAGATCATTGCCTCCGTGGCAGATGATTCGGATGCCGAAGCCATGAGAAAAAGTTAGATGAGGCCAGACCAATAAATGAGGAGGACAGAGGCCAGCAAGGAAAAGGGGCCAATCTGATGTCAAATTGAAATGCTGTCAGAACAGGGAAAAGGCGGCGAGAATAAACCTGGATGAGGTATGCCTGGATAAGAACATCCGTAGAATGAAACAGCAGAGAAGGCCTCGAGAATAGGAAGATGCCAGAAACGGTCAAAAAAGAATAGATGATGGGGCATATAAGGACGGATCAATAATGAGAGAAGCTCATATGTTGACAATAAGCGCCGTCGAATCCCTTATATGGATGAATTAGACAGGAAAAGGACGACCCATTCCCCGGAGAGCCAGGAAAAGTAAGCCGAGAAGATCCCGATGAGATCAGCTCATAAATGGGCAAGAAGAGAAATATGGCCACGGTTAGAAAGAGGGTGTCCGGATGTGAAAAAGTAGTCGGAAAAAAGATCCGGCCAAAAAGATACCAGAGTGAAACAGGTAGCAAGGGAAAACCAACAACAGTAGCTATGAGGGCGTTGGCTCATGGCATTCCAGGCAGCAGCAGCAGTGAAAAGAGAAAATGCACCACCATGAACCAAAGCGGATACGAATATCAGCACAAGGTTTATAAATCCGAACATAACCCCCCAGATTTTTAAAAGCCCCAGACAGCATGTTATATTATGAGATGGAGGAAAAACCAGATGATATATATAATGACAAGACAAGAGTATAATGCGACAAGAGCAGAGAAAATGCGAAGAGCATCTATGAGACCATTTAACCAAATGGAAATCCACCTTATATATGAGAAAACTAGGATAGTCATAATAATAAAGCACATACACAAAACATACGTTCCTCTATATGTGGAATAATATCGCCATTGGTAAATATCAGAATAAACCAGAACCAGTGTAAGTCATGTATATATAGAAACCATGAGGAAAAGATTTATGCATACCTGGAATAGCGACACCGACGAGGGTAGTGTATATACCGCAGGCATATAAAACCAGAGGGTAAAAAAAGAGTGGGAAACAGATGACGGAGCGAAAATGCCACAAACTGTATATGATGACTCAGTATTCGTGACAGCAGAAAGTATGGTATGGAGGATGAGAGTCTGTGACCGGTTCTGATGGAGGGAGTCGACCCCGTGCCAGGAGGCACAGGGAGGAGTGAAATGTAAAAACGTATCCCTTGAAGAGGAAGCAGTATATATCCGGAGGAAATCACTGAGGTCGTGACAGCTATGAGGAATGCATGCAAATTATGAAAACAGTAGATGGCCACGAGATGTGTGGGTTCCGAACAGGTGTCACGTTAATGGAGACCGTCGGCAGCCTGTAGCGAGGGATGCCTCAACAAATAAAAAAGTCATACCAGGATACAGAAGTCACGCTATGATAGGAGGATATGGCCGGCAGGCCCAGCTGGTTGGATATGCAGCAGCAAACCTCAGTGTCGCTACCTAGTGGCATTCCGCTCTCCGCACTCCCAAATGTTTTGTGTTTAATTATTAAAGAGGTTTAGAAATTTTGATTTTAATTTGGTGACATAAATATGAAATATAAGTTTTTATTTTATATACATTTATTTATTTAGTATTATAATAAATTTTTGAGACATTGAGATTGATTAGCACTCAAATTTATAAATTCACTGAATTTCTACCGAATCTTAGACAAATACGATCAACCCATTAGGAAAAAAATAAAATGTAGCATCTCTTCCCCCTTGTAAGCAAAAAAAACAAAATGTAGCATCTCTCCCCCCTTGTAAGCAAATTCGAAAATGTAGCATCTCTTCCCCCTTGTAAGCAAAAAAAACAAAATGTAGCATCTCTCCCCCCTTGTAAGCAAATTCGAAAGACAAAATTATGTGTATGCATCTAACAAGTAGACAAACGGCATAAATCTGTGCACCACTGAAGGCAAAATGAGTGAAATTCTATGTTGGACTCAGCGAGGCCTAAAAGGTTAGGGATTTTAAAAGGTAACAAGATGACATCTCGTGGTTTATAATAATTCTGGGAAAATGAGTCACAATAAATTGACCAACTCATTCTTTTATAAAGGCAGTACGTAATATGAGTCACAATAATTTGTGGCCATCTCATTCTTCTAGAAATTCTAGAAAGTCAAGGTCAATGAGGATACAGGTCACCGATTTATTATATGGAATTTTATTTATTATAGGACTTTCATGAACCATGTGTAATCAGTATTCCCTTTCATTCTTATTCTTTTTATTTTTTATTTTTGGATTAAAATTAGTATAACTGCCATAAAAATATTAATGTAATGTAATTGATATAGCTAAATTTTTTATAAATATAACAAAAAATTATTACAACAAAATGAATATTGCAAAACAAAAATACTTTATCAATGCACTCATTTATTTGATTAATTATTTACAATCACATTAAAAATATTATTGTAGTTGATATAGTCAAAGACTATATAAATATAATGAAAAGACTATTGCAACAAGAAGAATGCTTTATCAATGAACACATTTCCTTGATTAACCATCTATAAAAAAGTTATGGGTCAACTTAAAAAAGAAAGAAAAGAAATTAAACATATTATTGCAAAATGGACTATTTTACTAAATAAAGTTTGTTTATATATTAATTTATTCATCTAATTAGAATATGAACTTATTAGAATTGGAATAATCTTAAATCCTTAAGAAATTGGTGGGCCGGGAGCCACCTAGCATGAATTTAATTAACTTACACATTTTATTGTAAAATAGACCATTTTGTTAAATAAAATTTGTTTATATATTAATTTCTCCATTTAATTAGAATATGAACTTATTAGAATTAGATAATCTAATAAACTCTGTAGCACACTATAACTCTTAACAAATATTAGCAGCATATTCCTTGAGAATCAATTTTAGTGTCAATTAACAAAAAAAGCAATCTTCATTTCCACCTTATTGAAATAAAAAACTTTACACATGATTTATCTAAATAAAAATATAACATATCGTTAATATAATTTAAAATCCTGTAAAATTAATATAATGAATTTTAATAGTGTATATATATGTATAACATTGTGTAAACTTAGATGGCGGATCCACACTAGTAACAGGGTCCTCATTGGTCTTGATCCCATCGCCAGTAATCTTAGCTTCTTTCTTCCTAAAGATATAATTTATGCCTTATACCGAATGGGTATTTTCACTTGGGATAAAATCATTTTGGAATGGACGGGCCTCTCCCCCATTTGGAAATCTGCAGATGAAGTTGGATTGTCGACTGTACACTCTTCTTCCTGGGACGTGGTCATTGCCTCCTTACAGTCATGTGGGATTGTGCGCGGGGGTCATTCTGACCATTTATTTTGGTTCACGCCCAATGTATCTGCTCCTGTCCGCGTCAAAGACATCTATTTTGATCTCATAATTTCAAAGGCTTCGGGTACTGCATGTATATTTCCGATGACTCTATGGAATACAGGTTGCCCTCCAAGAATGGTCTTTTTTGCTTGGCTGGTTTTTAACAACATAAATCTTACATGGGATAATCTGAGAAAGAGGAGTTGGCATGGGCCCAATAGGTGCTCGATGTGCGAGTCGGCAGAGGAGTCAAATCTGCACATGTTTTTTCAATGCATCTCCACACAGGAAATTTGGTATGAACTTGCTATTTTATTTGATTTTCCTCACATTGTCTTTGATTCTATGCATGCAGCCTTTCAATGGTGGGTTTCACAACGTGAAACATGTTGCCCCCTCCTTGTCATCATGATTTGGTTTGCCTGGAAGTGGCGGAACCATAAAATTTTCAAAGACTCCAGGGCCCCTTACAAGTCCATTTTGCCCTGTATTAGCTCTTCTTATGATTATATTTCAGGAACCAGGGTATAGCCTTCTCTGCCTTGTATTTGGCTCTTTTTTGAATATGCTACAAATGCCCGATACATATTGTTTTCTATGAAATATCATATGGTTCTATATGCTACTATTATGTCTCTCTCTGCCTTTTTATACAAGGCATTATGTGCCTCTCTGTTTGGCTTATTCCAGAGGTGTACATGACACCACTTTTGTACCCAATTGTGGCTTTTATATTAGCTTAATATAAACTACCTAGCTTTTTCTTCTGAGAAAAAAAAATAATAATATAAATAATAAAAATAAATTAAAAATTAAAAATTAAAAATTAAATTAAAATTAAAATTAAAAATTAAAAATTTATTAAAAAGATTTTGAAAAGTTTATAAAACCAGTAATATTGTTATACGCTGAGCTAAACTCCGATTGAAATATTAGAAAAATTCATCACTGGAATTAATATCAACATCAATCATCCTTTTCGTAAAATTTTTATATCAAATAATTCATTTTTCCGAATTAAAGTCCACACAATCGCCTGTTAGAAAGAGGGTAATGAAGTGTGAGAAAGAAACCAATGAGTATTATCGCAATTTCCTCAGCTGACCTCATGAATATCATCACCATTTTATATTACAAATAAATATTTAAATTAAGTATGGGCTTTTAATAAATATTTAGACTAAATATGTGTTTGAGAATAATTTTTTGAAAATCAATTTTAACTATTAATTAAAAAATCAACAAATTTTCACCTATTTTAAGTTGAAATAAAAAATTTTATAAAAATTTGCCTAAATATAACATATTGTCCATATAATTTAAAAAGTAGAATTCTGTAAATTTAGTATAATCAGTGTTAGTATTATGTAAAATTATTGTTATTGGAATTAAAGATTTTGAAAATTTTGTATAAATAATTAATATTGTTATCAAGCTGGTGTAAACTTAATTGAATTGTTGAGTTGAGGCTTCTGTGATCCATATCAGTGTTGAGAAGAATTTTCAACCAAAATCATTGTTTAGATGCCAATTATCCCATTTAAACTTTAATATAAATAAACGAATATTCATTCTTGAATTTAACTAATTAGAAACTGCGTTCTTCTTTCTCAATAGTTCCTTAATAACCTTAAAATAATTATTAATTGAGAAATTACCCCTTTTCAATTCTGTTAGGCCCTTTATTTTAGTATTAAGTCAACTTTCTAACTAACTAAATTAACCTTTATTTAAAATTTTATTTATTTTTATTATTTTGTACGTTTCTTTATATTATAATATTAATTTGTATTTATATAACTAACATTATAATAAATCATATTATATATTAATTATAAAGTTAAATTAAGACTTAGTTAATTATTAGTGTAAAGTAATAATTAATATAACAATTTCACATTAAAGAAGAATTTAAAGAATGATGTTCCCTTTATAACTTTAATATAAATGAATAAGAACTAATAGCTTTAAAATAATTTTAATGTAACTAACTAATTAGGTGAACTTTTAATAAACAATTTTAATTTAATTAGGTGAACTTTTAATAAGCAATTTTAATTTATTTAATAATATTAGTTTGTATTTTTTATATATCTTTAATAATAAAATCTATTATTAGTTTATTCTCATTAAATTTAATCAAATATAGTAATAAATTTAACAAAACTAACTTTTGAATTAATTGAGATCTCCTTTCTCTATTTAAACTGCCGCCATGGTTCTAGTTCTTGTCTTGACGATGAACCACACTAGTTGTGTAACGTCCTCCGGTCATCGGGCGACCGGACGTGCGCTCTCCTACCGAAAATCGACTAAGGCATGAAGCCATGCATGGAGCGACCAAGGATGAGGCGCGATACTAATGTGCGCGGGCAGAATGGCGTTCCATTTATATGGCGATTTGAGCGTGGCAAACGAAGGGCAAGCCGACTTGTAAAAGGGCGTTGCATATCGTTTGGGAGCACGTCGGCTTGTGATTAATGGAGGCGTTGGTCGGTCGGCCAGAGGGGAGGTCGCCACACCTTGAACGCATATAAACAAGGAGGAGAGTTGGTCATTTGGATCATCAACCTTCGCATTCATCCATCGCTCTAAGGAAAAGTGCGAAGTGTGGAAAGAGTCGCAGCTTGAAGGCGCAAAGGTGGTGCGCCCGCCAAGTCGGGTAAGGTGACACGGTCGCATAGTGTATGGGTGGTTGGAGGTGCGGGTGGAGGGCATACTAAGGCCCCCGCTCGCCGGTTGTGTACAAGTTCGGTTATGGGTCGTGCGGGTGTGCACGGGCACGCCCGCCCGTTCGAGCAAAGACTTGTGTACGTTGTATTGTATATTTTGGGTGAGTCGAGGTGTGACCACCGTGTGCTCTTGCACGGGTGGGCACTTGACTTGGTTATGAACGTCGGTTGAGCCTAGCTCCCAGTCATTGTACAAATTCTCATATATATAATAAAAGAAGTTCTCTTGCATATGGTTGTGTTCAAGCTGCTATTTTATCATGTCTTTATTATAATGGTTTCCGCACATTATGATGTTATTCATGTTTATAATGAATGTTAAAGGCGTAGTTCGTAAAGTAAGTCAATAATGGAAAATGTTGGTTACTTAGGCGGCGCCGCACCCGGCCAATTTAACGCAAAAAGAATTGGGGGCGTGACAGGTGGTATGAGAGCAGGCTCACAAGTGGTGAAGCCGTTGCTTGATGATGAACATAGAGAACAGATAGGTATGCAAGGAAAAGTTATGGAGAAATCATGGATGAACAGTCTGGGTTTCATGGACTTGATGGTCCGTGGCAAGACCATTCAAGCTCTGGTGGACACAGGGGCCATTCATAACTTCATGACGACA
>APFE030186485.1:0-10598 GCA_000404065.3 Pinus taeda | reverse complement strand
AGATCTCCACCCTTGATCAAGGAGAGTTGAGATCTAATCTCAGCCCCTAATCTTAAGGATAAGGCTTCTCATCATTGTAAGATGAAGGAGGAGGAAAAAGCAAAAGGGATCATTCATTCTTCATGTGCAAGTGTTGGAGAAGAGAAGAGGAGAGGAAGAGGAGGAGAAGAGACTGAGATAGCAAAGTTTTGTTCAAGGATAGACCTATAGAAACTTGGAGAGATTCCACAACACCAAATTGAGGAGGCACCTACCATCAACAGGTTGAGTTATAGGCTGGAAGAGAAGCACAAATTCTTAGAAGGAGCAGGCAAAGGTTTCTAGCCTGGATTTCTAGGCTGAAAAGGTGGTATGGTTGAACACATTTCCAGACATTCAATCCTGGTCTGACTACCCATTTTTCAAGGAACAAGAGCAGTTTTGTCACCATGAATTTAGAGGAGAAATTTGTAGGTTAGTGGCACAAATTTCAAGGATATTTTGAGTAGTGACATGAATTTCAAGGGACATTGGTCTGTCAATGGCATGAAATTCGTGGGGCTAGTTTCAAGGAAAATGATGATTTTCTGAGCAGAGAAAGTCTCTCAGTGGCATGAGTTCCAAAGTAGTGATTGTTGGACAGTGAACAAGTTTCAAGGACAATGGAACGATTTCCTAGACAACAATAGGGAGAGATAAGTACCATGTGTGATTTAATTAATGTTGTAATTAATTCTCTAAGAAAAGAAAAATAAAATCCTCCTTCAAATTGGCTTTCCCCTTTGGGATTTTTCCAAGGTCTAAGATTGACCAAAAAATAGAGTCCAAAAATTTGTGTGTATAAGTGAAAGAGTATTGGTAGCCTAGCAATATTTCTTTTTAATTTTATATTCATGTTATATCAGCAATTAAACATGATTTGTAAGACAAATTAAAACCAGGTGGGGCTACAAGACACACAAGAATTTTCTACACTCGCTAGTGGGTACTGTGGCTTTGTTGCTCAAAGCCTTTATCTACTAATAACGTTGAATAAAAGGATTTTTCAAGTAATGTCTGATAAAATAGTGGCCTGTGGAAGATTGGGGGAACAATGCCTTCCTCATGAACAATGCGAAGCATTGTTGATCCAGGTACCAAAAAAATATGGAGAGAGGTTTTTAATATTCACTAAAAAGGTGACATAACCATCCCTATATCTCGTAGTATATAAGACAACAAAAAACAAAATGTTCCATCTCAATATATTCTATATGACAATTACAAAAACCTATTCTCTTGAGGAATCTATTGTTTAGCCTTCACCCAAGCCTATGTAACCCCACTCAAAACTAGCCCATAGATATCTTAGAGTGCATGCATCTAGTGTCACAACAAGGGGATCAAACAATGAGGACATGTCTCTAAGAAATGCATAGAAGGTCATCTTAGGCTTCAATCATCCTAGTGGGTCAAGCCAAGAGACCTAGATATATTACTTGTATATGTCATCTATGATGAACATGTTCGTAACATGTTTATTCAACAAAATATGTCCAAGAATATCCTAAGTATACTTGAAAAGGGGGAGGAAATCCATCAGCCAAATGACCGTAGCAAGACATGAGACCTTTGAAAACCAAAAACTGTGATCCTGCCCAATAGGTGTAGTCAAGGCCATAGCCTCAAAGGAGGTCATAAGAAATATGAAATTTCATCTCAACTGTCAAGTCTACAACTCCATATATGATGTAGAAACAATACCAGTATTAGAACATTCTCAAGTCCAAAAAGGTGGGCCATAAACTATGTCTAAAAAATAGCATGGAGACCTACACTCCTGCTCCAATGATACAATGGAGCATAAGGATTTGTAAAATATTTGCCTTAGCCCAATTTGATCCAAAAGTGTTAGGACCCCACAACTGACTCAATTCCAAAAAGGTGGGTCACAAACTATGTATAAAAAATAGCATGGATAGCTACACTCATGCTCCAATGATACAATGGAGCATAACGATTTGTAAAATCTTTACCCTGGCCCAATCTTATTCAAACTTGTTAGGACCCCACAGCTAAATATCATGTGTTGAATGATATTGAGATCCCTATTGGACAATGTGTCTCGAAAAAATGTTGTTTAAGGAGAACAAGGAAGCCAAGAGAGAAAGGGATCCATTATCATTTATTGATATGAGGTTGGCATCCTTTACTCAACACAAACCCATTCCCTAAAAGGTAGACCATATATATTAGCTATAACCTTAGCTAATCTCAACCCGTATGGATCATAGTGAGATGGAAATTTCATATTTTGGGTTTTGGTTTCCATAGAAAAATAGTGTGGAGTGCCAGTTTGAGCTCCAAATGGAATGTAAAAAAGTTATCTCTGGTATTTATCTGCGGCTTAATGTCTAGAAGTGAGAATGGGAAAGATTTTACACGATAAAGAAAACCTTAATCTATACCAGAATGGTAGTCACATGTTTTTAAAGATGAACTAAAAGTTGGAAATGGACTCACCAGGATTTAAATATATCGAAAGGAGGATAGCTACTTCAGTAAGACATATATTTCCAACCACAACAAGAATAGATGCCTCCAAGGTTTTGAACTTGCAACCACCAGACCTTCATAAAACCCTGAACCCTAATAGAAGTTCTTTGACTTCAAATTATGTAATACCAACAAAATGAGATTTTTGAAGGAGCGACGATGAGTGATATGATCCCTCCCTCCATGTGATTGTTATTGCACAACATGAGCATTATTTTTACTACAAAGTTATTATTTCCAAACCAAGTCGTCAAACAAGGGATGGGGAAGAGATGTTTCATAAGATTACATTCAAGAGGTTGTGAAGATATATAATTGAAACGTCAGATAGATGAGAGCCGAATGACACACTTCTCTTATTAATATGAAACACCATGGAACAACTCAACTTAGAACTTATAACAACTCAACTTAGAACTTATAGCCAAAGCATCAAGAGTTAGACTTGAGTGCTTAAGCGACTGTAATAAAAATAATACACATCGGAAATATCATATACACGTGGATCATTTATACCAAGTTAAATGTGGTAGCTAAAGCAACCTTTTCCTACACCTAGTGTACTAGATGGCCAAGGCAAGGTGTCATCAAACCTCTTCCATAAAAAACTTTCCAGTAAGAAAAAAGCATCATTTTTGCATTAATATTAATGCATAGGGGTAATTTACATGATCTAACATATATTAAATCCGCTTCACATGTATGAAGTGATATTCTAATATGTGCAACATCTAATGTTCAGGAAATATCAAAATCCCCATACAATTCAAAACAATTTCATAAAAGTCTAGTACTGTTATGCTCATAGTGTGCATTCAAATTACAAGATAAACAACTTGATATCCAAGTTAAAAATGGTATCCTAAGTTCAATGGATATGAACTTGATAATAAAAAATGTAGATATGCATGAAATTTTAATTGTTCAACTAAAGGAAATGTGTCCTCTCCTAACTAGCCAACACTTCTCCTTTTAGGTATTCTTCATAATGCATTTGACCCAGTTGTAGCCCACTCCCATTTTGGATAATATATCAACCTTCGAATTTAATTCCTTATGAATGTGATCAAAGGATATAACCCTAAATATTTTAATCAGCTCCATAACTCTAATCATCCACTAATCCAATAGTGTTTAAGGAAGTATAACCTTTCAGCCAATCTATAACAACATTTGAATCCCCTATCACTTATAAGTTTAGATTTTTGAAGTGACACAATTAAAATTACTAACATAATCGATTGATTCATATTATCGTGGTACTTGGTGGGTAGCCATATTTTTGTTCCTAGACTAAATTAGTCATTCACGTTAGTTATTTTTAGTTGTATTACTTATTAACTAGTCATATATTTTAACCCAGGACTAAATTAGTTTTTTATGTTAGTCGTTTTTAGTTGGGTCACTTAAGATTGCTCATTTTTTGGTAGCATTTCACTTGCAAAAGTTGTGGTGACTAACATTTTTAGTCACCTAGTCACTAATTTCTAATTTTCTACTAGTGTTTGGAGGCCTTTTTACTCACACATGGGGTAGAAAAAGGCTAATTCTTATGCTTCATTACGTCGAGAGGTGCTTTCCAACCCAGTATGGTAGAGATGTTGTAATGTCCTGTCATGTCTTGTTATGCAAACATTTTGACTTGGTCAAATTGCATAAAAAATAGAAATATAATAAAATAATAAATTAATAATTAAAATAACATGAGGTAAAATAGTCAATTTATCGTTGGCAGTTTTTGGGCTCCATGTTTTGAAAATCCATGGTTTTTCTAATGGTATTCTTATAGAAGAAGAAAATATATATATATTCTATCATCCTAGATCCATCTGAACTCTAGATTTACCAAGCACTAAAAGGGATCAAATCTCTTGAGATTTAAACCTCTTTTAGAGTGAAAATAAATTTTATCCCTCTTAGTGCTTGGTAGATCCGGAGTTTAGATGGATCTAAGTTGGTCATTAAGAGAGCTATCTTTTATGTCAGCTTGTGACCTACTTAACTAGTAAACATTAAAATATTATTTTAGGTCTTTTAGTTTAAATTTATCCCAAAATGACTTGGTTACCCTCATATAAATATAGGGGAGTTAATTTGGAGAGTATCATTGTCACACACACTATTTTCTCTCTTGTAAAAGAGTTTTCACTAGCTTATGTTCCCTCTTGGATGCAATGGATCACTAGGCTATCACATTGTCTTGGGAAATATAATATTGTGTGGATGGAAATTCTTTGGATTTATGAAGTGATGCTATGGTGATTGATGCTAATCTATTGTGATTATTTTCTTCCATTTTGCGAATGTTTTAGAATTATGGTTTTAAAAAGTCTTCATGATCTGTTGTGTCTCTAATGACTCTAAAATCTCCATATGGTAGATTTATCACCAAGTATCCATCAAGGAAACTTAGAATAGCATTATTGAGATGTGAAGGTGTTTCTAGGGTTTGAGAGGTTTTCCTCTCTCTTTCTCTCTCCATTCAAGGTCTTCCACCTTTGACCTCCCCCTTTTCACTCCATATACCCAATTGATTAAAGGCACTAGTCATTGCGTGTCAATATTTTAAATTTTATCTTTTTCTTACTTTTTTATGGTAAACAAGGGTTATGGTTTTTCAATATCTAAATTAAATACCATAAAATACCATAAATGTCATATACTTAGGGTTATGGTTGGGATCTATTTAACTAAAAAAAGAAAAATATCATTTCTATGCATTTTCAACCATAATTCTAAGTCTGATGTCTAGGGTTTCCTAGCTATTTTATGCATTTTATCCATTCACAATTTTTCTTTCACCTTTCTATGGTTTACCTATTTAATAGATTGAAATTTAATTGTCTATCTTCACTTATAGGCTATTTTCATTATTGTTTCCATATATTTTGCAATACCAAACCTTATATAAACGATTGTTTTATTAATGATAGCATGTGTTTGGAATCTATTTGCACAACTCTAGGATTTATCTTAGCCTTCTAAATTTAGCCATATGCTCTTTGAACTCGTTATATCATTCACATCTAGAAATTTTATTTATTGAATACATTTTTGGGGTGTCTAATTAACAGGTTCTTACAAGGGTATTTATCGTGGGAATTTCTTGGATTAATTTGTGAGACCCGGTGGGGGAGCCTCCATTGGGTAGTGTCGACGGTGTTGGATACTGCCAACATACAAGGGGATATCCCTGATATAAGGTCCCAACTAGACCTCACACCATTTGGTGTAGGAGCCCCATCCGGAAAATGACCTGTATGGCATTTACTTAAAGATATGTCGTGGCCTTTAGTATCATCATGAGGGAGAATTATGAAGGTTCTTTCGAATGAAAAAACTATTGTGCCTTGTGGATGTTCGATTGCCAATGTATCAAGGTTATTTTACTATGGAGGGGGAATAAATTGAGCCTCTAAGATAGAAGTATTAGCAGTAACCTAATGGAGATGCACATGAAAGAGAAAGGCCCATCTAACATCAAGCGAAATAGTTCACAAAGATGTGATGATAATTATAAACAACCTAATAAGACAAAATTTGCTATGGGGGAAAACTCATCAAATAGATAAATCATTTGCTTCTTCATGGATTTCACTCGTAATTTAGGTGTGCCATGCTCTGAACTCTTTTTTGATGGCTTCAACTTGGATTGGAAAATCCCCTTTATAGCACATCTTCACCTCCAACGCCTTTGTTAGTATGCTCTTGGAGCTTCACTGTAAATTATTCCATATCCATGATAGTTTCATGTGTGCTTTAAATAGTGCAAAGGAATATTTCTTAATAATGTCTTTGGTTACCTCCAAGCCTTCATGTTCCATTGTCTGCTTTATCTATTCAATATATCATATGATCTCCTGGAATATGGCCTCCCTGTGTTCAATTACGTCAACAGATATGATGGCAGGCATACTAGGCTTCTTTGTTAGAGACTCAAACCCATTATGTAGTCGATTGTAGACAGGCATAGTGTTAATCGTCTGTGTTCCCAGATGTGAGGAATTGTCTAGGTGGAGTCTCACTTGAACTTGGTCTATTTATGTGACAATCTTATCCTTCTTTTCAAAATGTTGTGGATCATATGGATATTTGGTTGTCCACTCCTGCATCTGGTCAACTATTATGTTTGATATCTTCAGGAGCTTCACCACTTTCCTATGCATTCTTTTGAATTCCAATGAGAGGAGCCACAACCTGTTGTATAAGTATCATCTCATCATATATTCATGTCATAGTATCACCCATTGGCCCCATCTCTTCTTGCATGGCTGACTTCCATTTCGTGATGTTCAAGTTTTATGATGACAACTGTTGGTTTTCCGTTGTAAGATGTTTTACTCGTTGCCTCACTGTAGCAAGTTCTCTTCTCAACTTGGCATTGTAAGTTAACAAATACTCTAAGTTATCATGTGTCGCTATAGCAAATGAAACATTTGCAGCCAAGACCACCCTTGGATTTCTTTCAATGTTGCCAGTGATCACCCTCTCTGTAGACATTGAGACTAGATTCTGAGGATCCTATGTGAAGTACATGTGCCTTTGTTGTACTATTCTCTTCTTTAGTTAATAAAACATTACATTGCATACATCCATGACTCGATCTGCTAGTGGAGGTGCAATCCCCATCTCTCGAAATGGAAGAAGACCGCCTGTGAGAGGATGTTCCACTAGAGTACCTAGTTCTTCCAGCAATTGTTAGATGGTATTCTTCTTCGAATTTCTCCTCTTCCAACTCCTGAGTCAATTATTTTGCTTCCAATCTTTGTGCTACTTCCTCCTCCTAAGACTGCCTTTATTGTTCTTCTTCTATCCTCCTCCCCTCTTATTCTTCTTGTTGCTCTTCAAGCAACTCATCCAACTAGCTCTTCCTCTCCTCTTCTTTTGTTTCTCTTTTCTCCTGCTCTCCTTTTCTAGCTCCTAAGATTAACAGATCAACTTGCCATTTCTTGTTGCTCTCGCTTGTCAAGGAATATTTTATCATTTTCTTGGGAGCTAGTTTCCTTACTTGAGGTGTTATCTCCTCCTCCTCTTGCTCTTGAAAATATTGAGCTGGTCGATTATGGGGTGAACTGGCCTCCAATAGTGGATGTGTCATCATGTTGGAATTGTACCAGTTATTTATATTTTCATCTTTTTTGTAGACATATATAAGTACGCCATATTGTGACCGATCCTTTGACAATGCTACTTGAAAATTCACTTGGGATCATATCCGTGGAAATATTTTGTCGCGAAGTGTAGGCGATCCAACTCTTGTATCTCTATTTTCATATCCTTGTGATTCTTTACTTCATACAATTCGATCCTCAATGGAAAGATAGGCCAAGGGGCTTTCTTCCTCTTGTGAAGAATTCTTGATAAACCCTTGTCCAGCTGATTTGCAACTTCTTGAAAGACCACTTTTTTACTCACATATCACAACATAAGATGAGGGTATATATGACAACTAAAACACCTGATGTATGTACCCTTTGGAGTTGAAAACCAATCAGTGATATCTTGAAGTGACTCCTTCACTTGATCGGTCATGTAAAGAGGATCGATCTCAAAAATCATGTAAAAGATTACTGCAAAGAAGTGTTCAGCTAATTTTTCATATACACCTCTAAAGCTCAACTTGGATAACACTCTACAGTGGAAGTAAACTGAGAAATTCTCCTCATGAGTCTAGTTCCAGTTCATTCCTGGGAACTTACATTGTGCACATATTTCATCTAAGAGAAATGCATACATGTAGAATTCAAGTGCCTGGTTCACTTGTAGAGATGCTTTTTCCGTCCCACTTGACGTTGCAGCTCAAATGATAGGATATATGCCCAATTGAAAACCTTCCCACTGGTCACTATTATATTGAGCATGTATATCCAATTCTCTTAGAACATGTTAGTGCTTGAAATTTCACCTCAGGCTGAAAAAGGCAAACCTCAAGGCAACATCAAACCATTTAGCCTCGTAGCTAGCCCTACGAGGCAGGAGAAGGCTCTCTCCAGTAAATCTCGGTAAAATCTTCAATGGATGAGATGAACAATAGGGTAACACTGATTTTAGGCTAGTAAACTGATCAAAAGGGTTGATTTGGGGTTTTAGGGTTTTTGGTGGCAAATTATGAGGGATGGCATTTTGGTGCGGGGATTGGACACAGTTTCTGCAGGGGGTTCTTTGGGGCGAGGTAGGAGACAGTATTGATGCCTTTGATTGAGGTGGATGATTAGGAATGACAGGTGAGGAGTTAAGGAGAGCAAACAATAACTTTGAATTCTCCTTAAACAGTAGAAAACATTGAAATTAAACAAACTTAAAAGCAGAGCATGACAGTCATGAATTCTTACTTTAACACTTCGTTTGCTTAATGTGTAGAAGGAAAAGAAAGGAAATGATTCACATAACACACTTACAGGTACATAGAGAAACACACCATCAATACATGTAACCACAAGAATCCCAAAAAGGACTGCAAAACCCTTGTCTTCCTTAGCCAAAAATTGCAGAGATACAGTGAAATAATACCATGATAGCTTCTCCCTCAAGGGTCCAACCATGAAAATGAACAAGAAAGTACATAATATAGATCATATAACCTCTTTCCCTGCCTCCATGGGTCGATCTCACTATCCTAGGAGCTATTTCAACCACTTCTAAACTTAGCACTAAAAGCTAGGCAGTCAAAACAACTTGCCTCTATAAACTAGGAAACCAATTCATTCATTTAATTTTTACCCTTTTCATGAATGAATCTTATAGAAGAGTTACATAAGGGTAAAAGTGTCTAAAAAGTACCATAATTACATCAAAGAGAATCATCATTCACCTCAAAAAGTCAAACTGAGTCAAATCTGTGTTTTTTGGGCTATACAGTGCATTTCTGGACAATTCTGCCTGACGGGTCGCGCCCCCCTGCCTGACGGGTCGCGCCCCTTTGGAGCCATGTTTGGGGCACTTGCAGGTGGAAAAATTGAGAAAAAGTGGGCTTGTTGGAAAGGTCTGTGAGTCTACTTTCCAACACAACTGGAATTTTTGAAGTTGGAGTTCATTTGCCCTGTCAAACATCAATTCTCCCAAGACAGTTTTCTGCAGTTCAAAAAAGTGGCAGAAAGTCAAATTTTGCATGTTTTTTGACTTTCTGGAGGCCCAAAACTTCACAAAATCTCAAGTCCATCCATGAGCATATGTAACTTTTCATGACAAATCTGGAAATGCTGAGTTTTTGCAAAATGGAGTTGCGAGATGTAGGGTCTCACGGGGGGTGAGACCCGTTAATGGGAAAAACCTGTGTTTGGCACAAAAAATTCACAAATGCCAAAATTTTCTCCAAATTTCTTGAAATTTGGGCTGGGAGTCCCCAATCAAGTACCATGCTCAGTCAAAGAGGCTTTGGCCAAAATTTGAAGTGGATCGGGCGTTTTCCTTCGTTTTTGTGCTTTGGCCAACCATCCTTGGAGCACCTTCGTTCTCGCCGGTATTTTTGACATTTCTTTAAAAACATGACACCTGTGCAAAAAGTGAAGGATTTTTTTCTTCCTTGGCATGTTGTGGACAAAAACCTCTCTCAGTTTTGAAAAAATCATCTTTGATTGCTCAGAAACATCATTTTAGTGAAACTTATCTCGATGTGTGGAACATTGGTCGAAATGAAGCGAAATGAAGGGGGTAGGGGGCTTCTAAATTCTTGGGGAAATTTTTGGGAGTGGGGAGGGATGTTAGGAAGCAGGGGAAAGTGGAATCTCAGAGATTGAGTGAGGGGAAGGGGTCCACAAGGGCAAATCACAGGCCAAACCTAGAAAATTGCCAGATTGTAGCTAGAAACTAGGGTTTGTGCAAAAATGAGGATTTTGGGGAACCTGAGTGTTGGGGAAGTGTATGATATGGTACCTTAAGGATAGGGGAAGGTGTATGAACATCAGGAAACAAGTTTTTCCATTGATTTGACCATCCAAGAGAAATTGGCTTCAAAACCCTAGGAGAGGGAAATGAACTTGCCAAGGCACAACTGAAGCATGAAAAAGACGTAAAATGACCCATTAGAACTTGACATGATGATGACAACCCTATGAATGATGATAGACTCAGTTGAATGATGACAT
>APFE030186484.1:38145-54177 GCA_000404065.3 Pinus taeda | reverse complement strand
ACAGGTGAATTTTATCTTACACCCACTAGGTTATCGATATGTAATTTCAGTAATTTTGATTTCAAAAGATATTTTAAACAAATGTAATGATTTCATTTGTGTATTCAATAAACACACGATTTTATAATAGAGTAAAATATTCGCCATGCGTGGTGAGAGATTCGCCAAAAAATTATATATACATATCATATTATTGATAAAATCGCCTTCCGTTTTTCCTATATACCATGGAGATTCACCCATTTATTATACATGTAAATTTAGGGGGGGTTCTTAAAATTTTCCCTAGTATCCACCATACTTATACTATATTCCACCCCCCTTAAACATGTTTCTTCCCCAAAACATAAGAAGAACACAAATAATAAGATCTATGCAAAAGAGTAGTCCACTGGTACCATGCACATGCATCTAGCCATCCAATAGAAAGGTGAACCCTCAACCTAGCTGGTGCCTCGCTCACTTGAGATGGAAATTGAACCTGGTGGTTCCTCTCTGTTGATGTGCTCTAGTTAGATCTTCACACCTCTCTATCTATCCTGTGGGGGTTGTTGATCTTGTGGCTAATTTGTTGCCATCATGGTGGTTGTTTTCCTACTGGGTGATGTGGGTGGTGATATGCTAAAGTTTTACCAATGATGTATCTTTCTTTAATTCACCACCTAATGGAGTCTGATTGGTATTTGGTACATGTTGTGGTGCCTGCGGTTGTTGCTTATATTCTAGTATTACTTCAATGATGGATTCCTCATCTGATCTGTCAGTACCTGCAACATCTTTTGCTTCATTCTCCTTGGAATTTACCTATTTATTGATGGAAATATCCTGTAATGTAATTTTCTTCTTTTATACTAGAGCTTTAGGAATTTATTTTGGACATTAATATTGATAGTACCAACAGATTTCATCCAAGGGTATCTCAAAACAACATCCAAGTTATCCATATATGAAGCATAAAAGTCAAAATTCAACACATACTTATCCATAGAGATCTTCAAATCTTTATAAACTTGAACCTGATCATTATTAACCAGTTTATGCTCCATTTGCTTGGTTGGAATTTGTAATTTTTTAGCCAAATGAACATTATTAAAATTATACTTGCAACTAGGATTGATAGACACAATGATCTTCTTCTTCTGAATACATCCATGAACCTGTAATAAGGAGATACCAATAGAAAATAACCCCATATCTTTCTCATTATCTTGTATTCTATCACGAGACTATTTGTCGAAAAGGAAATTTTCAAATTCTTCATCTAAATGTTTGTACAACTTCTTGTTGTGAAGTGATCTCCACCATATGGCAACTTCATCTTGCAAACCAAGTCATATGAAACCTTTCCAATTTTTCCCATATATGAAATTTTCACTTCTTATGAATTCTTCAATAGTGGGGCCATCATCTTTTCTTATAAAGATAAAATCCTTGCTAGGAGCCATGAAGAGGGTATTGAAAAAATGACTTACTTGACGAATATTTAAAATGGTCACAGTTCGGTCAATATTGCTCACAATCTTTATTATGAACTACTTTCGGAAATGGAACAACCATTCTACACCTCCCCATGTGATAGAAATACTGATCTAGGCACTCTGGAATTTTAGATTCATGTTGTAACTCTCCCACCGTCACAATTTTTTTTTACGAAAGAGAGCTGATTTTAAATCAGCGATATCTGCCTCATCCAACTCGATTCAACCGATTTTATTTTTTGAAATTTGGTAATTTTTCAAGAGGATCTCATATATGCAATTAGTTTCTCAAAATTCCACACAAAAAATACAAAAAATTAACTGGAGATCCACCATCCATGAATTTTCATTAAACAATTTCTGCAACCCAGCTGATTTTTAAATCAGCGATATCTCCCTCATACGAAATCCGATTTGGCCGATTGTTTTTTTGAATTTGTGTATATTTTTGCAAAGAATTAGGTCTACAATTTTTTTTTTTTTTGCAATTGTGCACCAAAAATTTCAGATCTGATAGCAAACTCGCCACCCAAAAAATTCCTGCAAATATATTATATAATATATATATATATAGATAGATAGATAGATTTGCTTGGCCAGGAAATTTCTCTGATACCACTTGTAATAGATTTGATTTGAAAATATATCACAATGAAAAATATATCCAATACTGCAACTAAACCCAATATCTAATACCATAACAAAATAGATAAACTTCAGATCTTTATTAATATCAAATCCTTGAGGTAGGGTAACAATAATCCGTGACATTCTCTCCATGGGGATTCTCTAGCCTCTATATAGGCCTCCTACATACAATATCATGGGTCATTACCATGGTTCTTTCAATACCATATATCTAATACAATGGGCTTATTACATTATTGCTAACTGCTTGTGGTCCCTTTACTTAATGCGGGTTAATCACTTTTTTTTCTTAACTATGACCCATCCCATTATTACATTATTCCCTTGGGTACCTCCCTCTGTACCCCATACTATCCCTCTGAACTCCTCAAGCAAGTACTCACTCCTCCTATAAGGATGATGATAGTGATGACTATGATAATGTCTCCTTGATGAGGAACTAGAATGATGCCCATACTTACCAATCCTTTCATCAAGTGTATCCAATGATCTGTCACCTCTAACTATATCACCTCCATCTAACCTGTATTTGGACCGAGATCTACTACCATAGGCTCCATTAGTCTTCTCTTCCTGCTCTTGGCCAATCCTCAACTATCACTATCTCTGTAACTCTCACAAGATATGAATAATCATTGCATTGACTCTCAAACTAAACCCTTGCAAGTCTTTCTTGAGCCTCAACAAACCTATCACTATATTCTTTGTAACTTCTAATCTCTGCCCCCAAAATCTTCAATGTATCTTCTATACTAGGAGAATACTCTCCTCTTTGCTTCCCATATGATCTATAGGGATAGTAATGGAAACTGTAATCTACCATTTTTCTCGTCATCTTTGATTCTCTTCTTCTGGAAAGTGCACCATGTTAGATAAACCGAATATATACCAAAATCAAATTAATGCCTCATTGATGTTCAGGGGAGGCTTATCTCATCTACAAGATAAAACCACATTAACATGATACATATATAATCATAATCATAAAAACATAACAAAAACATGCATGACCATACCAACTGTATACCATGCCCCGTGCATGACATCCATGGTCTTGAAAACATCATACTTTAACCAAAGAGAGTGCAACCCACTTTGATACCACATTGTGGTATTAGATATTACCCAAAGAGAGCAAACCCTGCTATAATACCACCTTGTAACTGCCTCCTCCCATATATACCCACTTTCATTGGTTTTCCCAGGGTAAACATGAGCTAAGGGTCACTATGATAAGACTCAACCTCCTATATTACCTTAAGGAAATGGATTCGACAACTTAAGAATTTAATGACTTCCCTCAGGTGCTACAGAACCTCCATGAGCCACCCAACACCTCCAGGTGTCCAATCCATGAGACAACTCTATCTTTCACTGACCTAGACCCTTAGTCACTCCCTTGCTAAGGCATGAAAGCGACTATAAGCCTCCAAACACTCCCATGGGCTTTCTTCCCAGCAATTATAGAATTTCCTACTTAGTTTTATGCCAGTGACCTTGAATTCAAAGCCACATTTTCAGGGCTAGGACTCAAGTCTCTGCCCAAAACTTAGTGAAACTTCCAAAAATGATGAATAACATAAAAAAAAAAAGATAAAAATTCTAAAACAAAACTTGAACCAAGAATTGACTTGACCCCTCCCAACCAGGACTAACATTCCATTAAACACATGATAAACATGAAACCTACAGGTCATGAATATATATCTGAACATAAAGATCTAAAAATTGTTTGAGTTTTGAAAAAAATGAGTTTTGCCTTCTCACAATAGTTGTAATAACACCAATTAGTTCATGCATTCATTAATGAGACATTAATTAATGGAACTGTGATAAGAATGTTGTTCATAGCTCCCAAAATTTGTGAGCATTTGAACCCTGTCGAGGTAATTCCTAACCAGATCAAGAGAATCGTAACTTGTGAACATTTTATTTGAACCCAACGCTAAACTTGAAATGGAAAAGAAAAGAAGTATTCAACAAGGTAGAGAAAAATGCAATGCTAAAAGGTGATGTATGACTTGTGAACATTTTATGTAAACCTAGCGCTAAACTTGAAATGAAAAAGAAAAGAAATATTTATGATGGAAAAAATAAAAGAAATATCTATAACAGAAAAATAAAAAATATAAATTGTAATTGGGTTAAATGATTTATTTTTAATAAAATTTTATTTTATTTTTTATGTTAGAGGCTAAATTAAAAAGAAGAAGAAGACGCAATTAAACGTGATATTGGGGATGAGTGTAAACATTTAAATATTGGCTCAATTAATAATGGAAAGGTAAATTAATAAAAATAATAAAATTCAATTTTTTATATTTTTATTTGGTTGTTAACTTGTGAATAGACTTTGTTACAATAACATGGGCCAATACCATGACTTATCAATACCACAAGCCTAAAAACCATAACTTATTTCACAACCAAAGTATTTTATAAAAATATGACAAGATTCTTAATCATGGATATTCACTTTATAATAATATGGCAAGATTCTTAATCATGGATATTCACCCCCACATTACAGTGGATATTATTAACTTGTAAAAAATAGGCTTTGTTAATGGGTCAATACCATGGATTGTCAATACCACATGCCCAAAAAACATAAATTATTTGACAGTCAAAATATTTTATAATAATATGACAATATTGTTAACCATGGATATTCAACCCCACTTTTCCATTGATATTATGAGCTTATGAATAGACTTTGTTACAATGCCTTAGATTATCAATGCCACATGTCCAAAAATCATAAAAAATTTTACAATCAAAATATTTTATAACAATATGACAAGATTATTAACCATGGATATTCACCCTCACTTTACCATGGATATTAACTTCTAAATAGGCTTTGTTACAATACCATGGACCAATACCATGGCTTATCAATAGCACATGCCAAAAAACCTTAACTTATTTCATAGTAAAAATAATTTATTTTAATTTAATTTTATAACATGTTTTAAAAGAATCTAAAAGGAAATGTACATTTGAGTATATCTAATCCTTTATCATCGCGACTACTAAAATATTCCTATAAAATTAAATTAAGGTTTTTAATAAAATTAAGCTAAGATGGATATATGCTAGTTTAAAGAAACCACATAGATCATCTTAGCTAAATATATAGAGAACGAAAATTAGATCCCATTCTTGCTAAGGATCCAAATGATAACAGAAAAGAAAAGTGACTAGAAATAATAGAATTAAATATATTGCATGATTTTTCAAGTTTTTCATTATTTTATTTTTTGACATGATTATCCAAAATATACGTTTAATGTTTAATGAGATTAATATCATTATTTAAATCATTTTTTCAAAAAACTAGCATTAACATAACAACTTAATAATATTTGTTTTAATATATTAATAAATTATATTTATAATTTAAACATTATTGTTCAAATATAGCCGTTACTTGAAATTATATCTCTACATTGCTCTCTATTTAAGCCTTTGCCATGGTTTGCCTCTTCATCTGGTCCTGATAATGAACCACACTTGTTGGTTCGAAATGCGTCATCCAAAAAAAATTCTCTCATGAGATTTCTACCGAAAGACTCTGTTTAGTTTACAACTAGTTAAGTTTTTTAATTTAGATCATTTCTTAAACACAATACAATGTGGTTAAATTTAAGAGAGAGTTGGGGATTGGGTGGGAGGGGGAGAGAGGGAGGGAGATAGTGAAAAATTTGGAGAGAGAGAGAGGTGGGAGAGAGGGAGCAAGAGGAAGGAAGAGAGAGAAGGATAGAGGGAGAGACACATAGAGAGAGATGGATTTGGAGGGGGAGAGAGAGGGAGAGAGAGGGAGGAAAGAACAAAGACATAAAGAGATTGAGGTGGATATAGAGAGAGAGGGAGTGAGAAGGGAGAGATAGTGAGGGAGAGAGGAGAGGAGGGAAGAGAGAGAAGAGGAGAGCAGAGAGATAGGGAGAAGGGGAAGGAAGGGAGATGGATGGGAGAGAGAGGAGGAGAGAGGGAGGGAGAGAGAAGAGGAGAGGGACATAAGAGAGAGGGAGAGAGCGTGAAAATGATTGGGGGGGGGAGAGGTAGAGGGAGGTGGGAGATAAGGGAAATAGAGGAAGGAAGAGAAATATGAGGAGAGAGATATGGAATTGAAGGGGGTAAGAGAGGAAGGGAACAAGAAAAACATAGAGGGTGAAAGATGGAGAGAGAGAGGGTGACAAGGGAGCCATGGAGAGAGAGTGAGGGAGAGAGGAGAGTGGGAGGCAATAGAGAGAAGGAGAGAGATAGAGAGGTAGAGAATGTGAAAGAGAGAGAGAGAGAGAGAGAGAGAGAGAGAGAGAGAGAAGGGGAAGAGAGGTAGAAGGAGAGTGTGTATGTTTCGGGGGTGATATAGAGACAGTGAATAAGAAAGAGACACAAACAAAAATATAGATATTATATAGTATTATATAACCAAATTAGATCCATCTTAACCCTAGATCTATCAAATACCAAGAGGGATCCAATCTCTTGAGGTGCAAACCTTTCCTCAAGTTTTGCACTAAAAAAAGAAGTTTGTGAAGTTTTCACTTTGAGAGATTGGATCGCTCTTGGCGCTTGATAGATTTGGGGTTATTTTTGATCTAGGCTAGCTAATATGAAATTAAAGTAGTTTTTATTTGATATTATAGTCTTAAAAATTAAAATTGCTCTTCAAATTAATTTCAAATTGGAAGTAGATCCAATTAGATTCAATAAATAGATTTTTAAAAAATATATAAAACCATTATTTTTTATTAAAAATATATATATATATTTACAATTTCAAATTATTAGAAATAAATAATGCAAAGTTGGCTCAACTATACACCATTTGAGGATGAAAAACTATTTAAGAAATGATAAACTCTCAACCAATATTTAACAACTTTTCAATCCTCCATCACTTGTAAGTTTAGATTGCTTGACACAATTAAAATGAATAACATAAACAATTGATTCATATTATTGTAGTACTTGTTAGGTAGTCATATTTTCGTTCCTAGACTAAATTAGTCATTCATGTTAGTCATTTTTAGTTGTATTAGTTATTAGTTAGTCATATATTTCAACCCGCGACTAAATTAGTGATTTATGTTAGTCGTTTTTTGTTGGGTCACTTAAGATTGCTCATTTTTGGTAGTATTTCACTTGGAAAATTTGTGGTGAGTAACTTTTTCAGACGTCTAGTCACTAATTTCTCATTTTCTATTGGTGGGTTTTCATTAGGGAGATCATGAGATTGCATGGTGTTCCAAGGAAAATTGTGTAATACAGGGATGAGAAGTTCACTTCCAAGTTTTGGAAGGAGTTGTTTGCAAGTTTGGGGACAGAGTTGGCCTTCAATGCAACTTATCATCCACAAACAGATGGAAAGACAAAGAGGGTCAAAAGGATTATTGAAGATATGTTGAGGACATATGTCACGCATCAACAAAGGAAATGAGAGGATTACCTTGCATTAGTTGAGTTTGCTTACCACAATGGTTATTAGGATTCACAACGATGAGTCCATATGAGGCATTGTATGGGAAGATTTGTAATACTCCCATTGTCTCGAGTGATCTAATGAACATGGTGTATATTTTTACTATAGATTCAACAAGTTATGTGATATGCTAAAAAAGAAGACAATAATCTACTCTACTTTTCAGTGGAAACCAAAATTGATTGATGAAAACAATAAGTAGAAAATGAAGAATATCAATCGCACATAATACAACATTTCTCCGGGGAAAGAAACTGCTCAAAACCCCAACTATCTATATTGCATTAACTAGAAGATCTCAGAAGAAAATATAATGCCTGTTCAACCCGAACAATATCTACACAAGTACAATCTATCTCTCTCCTTCCTAGGCTGACTCTAGCCAATGCTTAGCCAATTTAGTAGCCTTCCAAGCCCTTAATTCCTTGCTAAATCCCTAAGGGAAATAATCTCTATTTATTGTGGAAAATCCCTCTCCATAATGGCACAATCCAAACATAGGTCCTCAATTGATTGCATGCAAAATCTATAAAATTTAGAAAATTATACAGCTGATAGTACACTGTCCCTGAAATCTAATGTCAACTGGGTCTTCCTCTGAACAGACATACTTGAGTTATATATGAGTGAATCTTTAGTTAACGAGTGTGGTACTGGTGATGCATTGGTACACTACTCCACTACTATACCTCTACGAGTTCCTCCAATAGTTAGAACTAGTTTAACTAACTATAACTCAGTTTGACTAAGCTATCTAATTACAACTCCAAAGAACTCAACCTGGGCCCCTAAAATTTAGGATCACTCTACATGTCTCTAGATATACTTCCAACTCGAATTTACTAAGTAAATTAAGTAAATTTAACTTAATTAACTATTACAAGTTGCTATGAGAATAGAATTTCGATTTCATTCACAATTTAATTCAAGGAAAAATTAAATTGGAATTTCTAGATACTATTTTGAACATTTCTTGTTGCTAGTTTCATTACTCCCTCTCAACAAGAAAGGAATTCACCTCTATGCTGATCTGGTACATTTGAAATGTTCTGCATGCAACAATTCTCTCTAGTGTTGTTTCTATTGTAACTTCTAAAACTGAAAAGACATCCAAATTGAATTAGTATGATGCATCTGTCACCAAAATCGCTGACTGCTACTAGCTCTGCCTCTGTCAACTGAAAACTCCGCGCTTATGCTAACTCTGCCTCTATGCCATATCCATTACTGTCAACTCTACTCTATGTTTCCCAATATTTGACTACTGCTAGTGGTGAGCTCCAGTATTGCAGCAACAATGTTGCAACTCCTGGGACTCCCTTCTTTACTTTTATCAACCCAGTAGTTCGTAACAAACTTGGAAGCGACGGTGCTATATGCACAAGTACTAGCTCTTGCCGCAGCTGTCACTTGGTCAGCTGGCACAAGTCCACTAGGGGCTCAAGCCAACTTCTATGAGCTTTGAGAAGAGGCTGATTAACTGATGGATGGAAGCTAACTCGAAGGAAGCTAATCTATCTGCAGAAGGAAACTGAAAAGCTGAAAGTAAACGCAAACCCTAGCAAACCCTAATTTTACCAGCTAGCTCTACTGATGCAAGAAAGAGGATGCAAGGTACTGGGAGAGATGCCATTGACCTCTAAGAAGATGAAATGCATGTATCTAAGCTATGTCTACAACAGAATCTGAAAGAACCACCTTTTTGTATTTTTGAATAAGTTCTCAGAATTATCATGCATGGGTTTCACTTTTTTCTACTGTGCAAAGGTGGATTGGCAAGGGGAAATGCTTGGAAGAGGTAGGGAAGGTTTAGAGAGGGCCTAACGAGTCCCTAGCACCCTTCCTGAGAGTTTCACAGAGTTTGGCCTTCAAGAAACCGTTTTTGTGATCTTCTACAAGAAGTCTGCACGGGTTCTACAGGATGTCTGCAATTTCTACAGGATGTCTGTAATCTTCTACAGGATGTCTATAATTCTCTACAAGATGTTCAGAAATGGGATTTTGGAGCATGGATGGAGGGAAAAAGGTGGAGGAATGAGTATGGAGGTGAAATAGGGGTGTAGGGGAGTTCAAGACTTGAAGTATGGAGTTGAGGAGTGGCGCAGATGGTTAGATTTGTTCAAGGAGGGATGAAACGACGTTGCACAAGAAGATGATAATCATGGAAAAGTAAGCGAATGAGGAAAATGCAAGGTAAGGGTTCTAAGTGAAGGATGAAGCAGGTAGGTTGGGTGGAGTATGGGAAGGTAATGAAGGATAACAAGTACTCTACAAGTTGTTTTTCAAACTAAACAAACAAACACTTATAAAACCTATGACCTAGTTACTTCACTCTATTCTGACCTAAGTAACAACAAAAGGAAATGAATAGGATTTTATTCAAAATGAAATGCGTGATCTAACTATGCAAATAAGCAATCATCAACTGAAGCATTTAAACACTACTAATATCAGCATCTGCAAATGAGGATTCCAACACTAAGAATTGCATGACAAAGCAAAACAACATTTTTGTTGGCAGCAATGTCACCTTTGTCCCAGCTCACAATCCCACTGAGGGAGAGGTGAGACCAGAGGTGCTTTATGGCCTTTCTCTTGAGATATTCCCTGTTACTAATCTATCAACTAAATTTGAGCATGCAAAATCCTATCTGATCATTAACCATGACCTATGTAATCACCAGGTCGTTAATCTACTAAACATAAATTATTTTGCAAAGACACAAAAACAAATAACAATACATGAAGGAGGACTTGGCTCTTAGGTTGGGCCCAACCCCAAGAGCTACAGGCTCCTATAAAAAACTTAGAGCTGATGCCAAATAAAACCGCTTCTCATTATCCAAAAATAATCATCACAAGAAAGTTATACAACAATAGCTACAAGAAAACGAGCTGGGAAAATGACAGCACTCTAGTACAAAATTACAATAGTTCCAAAAGCAAACTACGAAGGCTAATGCCTCCTTATTTATACACTATGAGAGGCCTAGAAACCCTCCTAAATTCAAGGGACTCGGCTGTTCCAACTGCAGTAAACAGTCACTCTTCCCAAAGCTACTTGGCTGCCTTTAAGATTCGTTTTAGTGGCATGTTGAGCTCAGAGTTTGAGGATAGTGAATTCGAGGAAGGGTCATTTAATGCCAGAGACAACCCCCCTACGAATCCTCACCTGAAGCTTGGCTGTCACCTGTCCCGTGATTGCTTGGTTTTGCTCCAAAACTTGTCCAAAAAACCTGAAATAACCACGTATTAGCCTCCCTAGTAGAGTGACCACCCTTATTTGTTCAAACAACATAAACATACTAAAAGAACATGCATAATCTATGAAAAATGGAGGATTGAACAAGGAAAATTAGGCAAAATGAGCCCAATAAGTTACCCAATTCGGGGCTCATCAACACCCCCTTGCTAAATGGGTTGCTCATCCTCTGAGCAACTAGTCCAACTCATCATCCTGGATAGCCTTGACCACCTTCCTCACATCGCAGGCCTTTGAAGTAACATCTTCTTCACGGTCATGAAATCATGCTTTGATTTCCACTTCTTCCCATTGCTTGTGTTGCTCCTCTTCTCTAACTCCCTCTAACAACCCCAAAAGCAATGGAGGACTGAATTTCAGGCCGATCCAGTTGGCCTGAAGATTCTGCATGGACTGTTTGTAGAGAGGCACTCTTTTCCAAGGCCTCCCTCATCCTTGTGGGGGTGTGGTATTCTCTAATCTTTAGGTTGTGGGACAATGAATTCCACCTTCAGGAGCGAGCATGAACACAATTTCCCCCAGCAGTATCTCCATGTCCTCAAAATGGGATATGGCTTGTGCTTGTCGTCCCATGTAATTTGGAGGGCCTGAAGGTCATTGGCCAAGTGCTGGTGGGCGGATATCAATGTTAAAGGATCCTTCGGTTCTGCTCTAATCAATAGTGGCTCATGTAGCTCTCTGTTCACAATGTTTTGGACCTCTGTTGCTCTCTTTTCTTCATGATTTAGCCAAGAGGCCATGGCCATAAGTTGTACGTCCCCTACCGTAGCATTAGGGTCCCACGATTTCATGTTGGGAAGGGCCAAGTTGTGTAGGTAAAACTCTGATAGCTTGGCCTTGTCTTTGGATGAGCTGCTGTCACATAGAGCCATGAATTGAGAGTAGTTTTGAAATGGAGTGATACCTCTCTGTGCCAAAATGTTGATCTGAAACTGCAACCACTAATCCTTGAGGTATAGGGCGTAGGATTTGGCCGGCTACCTACACTGCAGAGCTTCCATCGCCCAACTGGCCATGCAGGCCAGTTGGGCCTCCTTTTCTTGTACTTGCTATTTCAAAGACTGTATCTCTAGGCCTACTTGCAATTATTTTTCCTGTAGTTGTCGATTCAGTGTCTCAATTTCATCCTGCATCCCTTCCCTTCTCTGTTATTCATGAGGTGTTTCATTGGTAGTTGTGGGCTCCTCCTGTTGTTGTTGTCCGCCCAAGGTGTGGGGCCTATCCTCCATAAGGTGTCCCTGTAACCGTAGTTGTTTTTTGAGTAGCTCATTTTCTTCCTGGAGCTTGGCTTAGTGGCTACTTTCTATATGTCGTACCAAAGCCAATTCTTTCCTTGCCTCTTTGAGATGTTCCTCCAAAGGACCTATATGTGCCACACCCTTGGACTTGGCGATTTTCATCCAAGTGCGGGTCCTCACTCTCTCTTCCTCTAGTGCAAATAAGAGTGGAACTGCAAATTTTTGGGGAATTATCCTTCCCACCTCTAGCAAGTTTTAGTAAGAGCCCAGTTTGGGCTGGGGGCTTGGTTCCTCAATTTTCTCAGTCTTTTCCTCCTCCTGGGATGATGTAGCTGCCTTCTCTTCCAACTCTTCGGTCTCCTTTAGCCTAGCCAAAGTATCCTGTAGAATTGTCTCAGCATCCTGTAGAGAGGCCTTTGTGTCTATCATTTTCATTCTTTCTCTCCAGGTGGATGTCTTCTGGCTTCCCCGTTCATAAGTGATGGATGCCTTGGAGGGAGACCTCTCCTTTTGTGTAGCTGGGGTGTCTACAATCGTGATTGGTTCTTTTGATGGTGGCTGGGGTCTGCCAGTCTTTATCCTTGTGCTCCTTCTTGCCTTAAAATACGTAGAAGGCTCCCTTTTTCTCTTCCCTTTTTTCTCTGGGGTTGTGCTTAAGGCAACCATCACTGCTGCTGCCTCTCTAACCAAGATCCCGGGTGATTTCTCCTTTTTCTTCTCTGCCTTCATACTTCCTGTAGAAATTCCTGTGCTGACTCTTTTCTGGCTTCCTGTAGAAATGGTTTTCTGGCTTCCTGTAGAAATGATTTTCACTGTTTGGCCTGCTTGGCTGGGGGTGCCTTCCCTTTCAATTTTGTTGTGGTTGCCTTGTGTGTGCCCTCTCTTTCTTGAAAATTTTCAGTCTTCTCTGCCCTGATTTGCAGTCGTTTCTCCCTTGGTGTTTGTGCCTTTATTCCACCCACAGTTTTGGGATCGGCAGCTTGACCTTTCTCTTGTGTCTCTTTTTGTTCTTTCTATGGTGGTCTATCCTGGGTTCCCTTACCCTTGGTTTTCTTTTTGGCTTCAAGGTGTTTCCCTTCTTCACTGCTGGATGAGGTGAGTTCCTCGGCTAGAATTCTTATATCATCATCTTTTGACATATTGCAGAAAATTTCCCAGGAGAGGGGGACAGTGTAGGTATGGAGGCCATCCTCTACCAGAAGCTTGATGAGCCCATGATGGGCTAGCTGATCTGGTGTCCCTTCCTTCAATTTTGCGCCACATTCAATCAATGATTGCAAGAGAAAATAGGGGATGCTTAACTTCTGCTCTGGGGGTAGATCCAACCCATGTCTTAGTTCTTATAGCAACCGGAAATGATAGACATAAACAATACTGAACCGCCCCTCACAGGTGATGTATTTCATAATTTGGAGACTGGCTTCACTCCACAGAGGATGTAAACTGACCCTCCTTACCCCATTCTTATCTTCTACAATCTGTTACTTTGGTAGGAAGAATTCTTTCTTGGCTTTTTGGCCTAGTCCTTTCTCCTCTTTGCTCCAGGGCATCCCCAATGGCATGTCAATGACTCGGCTAATGAATTCAGGGGTTAGATTTAAGGTCAACCCTCTGAAATTCACAGTGGCTAGTGTCTTTTATTTAGGTTGCAGAGACAACAAGAATTCTTCTGTTATTGCATCGTCGTGTCCCTGAATTTTGTCACAAAATACCATCCAGTTGGCATGGGTGAAAAGGTCCACTACTGCGGGGTGTTCACACAATTTTCTGGAATCCGAGGGTTCCTTCCTGATAAACCCTCCTGGCATGGTGAGAGTACTCTATTTTGGATTGTTCTCTAATTAGAAAGGGGTATTTTGTTTATGGTTTCCTCCCTTGAATTTTGAAGACAATATCCCTCAGGTGTTTATATTTCACTTTGTACCAATTCCCTGGTTATACTGCTGTTGGCCCAAAATTCGATTGGCAAAAGGGAATTAGACTCCCAGAGACAGAGTGCAAAGCTTAATTTTCATCCCCAACATGCATTCAACCACATAAAAGTCACATTCATCATGCACAGGTTAGCCCTCACAACAGTTTATCATTTTTATAGGAGGAATTTCTTAAGAGGAATCATGGAGGAGAATTTGACGCAGAACCAACTGAAAAATTTCGTGTATCATACATGAAAACTACTATTCTTGACCCACAGGCAGACTTTATTCTAATTCTCCTACTCTAGACAATTTAATTTACCACCTTTTGAAATATCATGCATGGCAATGGTGTTTTTGAGCCTACCTCTCTTCGAAACTCCAATTTCGATGCAGGCAGTCGAGGTTTCTTTGCTCTGCGAGGCTATGTCGTGTTTCCTGTAGAGCTCCTTCTTGTAGAGAGCTTTGCTGGGTACTGGAAGATGTCACGGTGCTTCTGAACAAGCTTGGAACACAGGAGGATTTTGAAACATGCTGAGAAGCTCGGGCTAACAAACTAGAGAGGAGGAGGACGCGTAGTTTGCTGAAAACGTTTGCAAGTGTAAGTGACAACGGTTCATCGTGAGTTCTCGGCCGAGAAATTTCGAATTATGGCACAATTCGTGGCGAGGGGGTGAGGTGTCTAGGCCGATCTGTTAGTCAACGTCACGGCCATTATTCTCCTGCGTGTCTCTGGCCACCATTATTTCCCTCTACCATTAATTGCTGCCACCCTTGTCAGTCTGCCAAATTCCTGACTAGCCACTTCCCACGTGTCAGCTGCACATCTCTTTGGCGTAACTAAGCTCGTTCGGATCCCACGAGGCCATTCGACTGACTGTGGGTGGCTAGTCAACTGGCCACCGAATTCGGTCAATCCGTACCATTTCACAGACATGCAGTTTTCATAGTATAGTCTATGCAATTTGACGAATAAGGTTAGACACTTACGTGTGTGGCCATGGACATGTTCTGCAGGCTTCAGGACGTGGAATGATGGCTTTGCTCAATGTTGCTTCATGCACAGGCGCTGGAACTCCTTCTTTCATTGGCTGATGCTGTATGCACACCTTCGGGACCCGATCCTTTGGTTGTAAACACTGCATGCACAGGCTCGGTCTGATTTCAGGTGTTGAGGAGGTGTTCACATCCGAGCGGAGCTTGTTGCATGTTCCCTGTGTTGATTTCAGCTTCTATTGACTCCATAGTATGTACTCCAAACGGATCGGCTGCTAGAGGATTCCTATAGGACATCCTGTAGCTACTTATCCTCCTGGGATGCAGGCTAAACAAGCAGGTCTACATGCACTGATGAAGAGTCTAGGTGGAGCTTGAACAGGTAGTGTGTGCAAGCCTTTGTTGCTTGATATTTTTACTTGAAATTTTCCTCTTTTTCTTTGCTATCAACCTGAGGAAAATAGGGTTTCTGAAATGACTGTGCAGGAACACATGACCAGGTGGGTGACAGAGGTGTCAAGAGATGGAACAGGGTGCCACATGGTGTTGGATTGGATAGAGGTGTGGCCTCAGGTCCAACAAACTGATCCCAACCATTAGATTCCCTCTCAAAATTGAATTTGACTCGTCCGAAAGTTCTACAGGACGTTTCCTGTAGAAATTCAGGACTTCTTGTAGAAAACCCTGTAGCTTCCTGTAGAAAAGCCTGTAGCTTCCTGTAGAAAGCCCAGAACTTCCTGTAGAAGGCCCAATCTCAACCCAAATGTGGCCAAATCCTAGGAGAGGTGAGTGGCCATGGAGGGGGTGCCTGAAGGGGTGTCCCTGAGCCTGGTACGGACCCCTGTCCTCATTTTGCATGCCCTCCTTTCTTTCAATGTAGGATGTCCTGCAACCTGCAATTACTTCACAGAGAATAGTTTTGTTTTCTTTTGTTTTTTTTTTCTTCCTTTTTTGTGTTTTTTTTCTTTTCTTTTTTCTCTCTCTCTTTTTTTTTTTTTTTTTTTTG
>APFE030186484.1:9960-35253 GCA_000404065.3 Pinus taeda | reverse complement strand
GGGTCTCATCACGAGCCAGCTTGTTCAACAAAAGTGTAAATCAAGTGAATGACTGTGTCATAATTTGGCCACCAAACTAAGACATTGTTCTTTAGAGAATAAAAAAGGAAAAAGTGTCAAAATGGGTTTTTCTCTGAAAGGTTGTGAATAGCCTTAAGCAGGATAAAGGATCATTACTGGGTAATAGGTAACCCTGTCGAGGCTATGGACGCCTGCTGGCAGCAGAGGCTCTACCTGCGACAAAGGAGCATATTTAAAAGGCTGCTACATAGGGAAGAATTTATTTTAATTTTTCTTACAAGACCGAGTAATGGCTGATGTAAATGCAAGGACAAGCTAAGGATACAAGTAATTAAAATAGAAAGAGGTTGAAACAAAATACCATTGAAAATTTTAAGTATAATATGTTTTTATCTTTTTATAATAAAGTTTAAGTTTTCTGAGAAAAGTTTTTGTTTCGGAAGTTTGAAAAACGTCAATAGAAGATCAGAGATAACTAGTTCTCCCAAGTGAATCGCCAATTGTTGTGGCCAACTACACCCCCCCTTGTTCATTTAAGTGTTGTCCAAAATACTAAATGAATGGGGACCCTTAGTTAAATTTTAAAGGAAAAAAGCAAGAGTTTCCTTTCTTCAAAATAAGGTTACCATCATAAGTTTAGAAAGGTCTTTTGAATATTTTTAACCTAAGTCTACGATAAGAGAAATATGTTTAAAACCGCATTGCAAAAAGATAGGAAATGCCTCCATTCCTCTATAATATCAGTATGCGCAAGACCCTCATGTTAAGCATAACATCACATCGCAATGAAGTAATACTCATAAGGAAAAAACTTCAAGATTTACCGATCTGCGATAACATCGATCGCAAGATCGCATATCGCAGAAATGAACTGGCAAGATTTGGCAAACATCAAACTTCTGTGACCTGCGATGTTGCGATCGCTGCGATGGTGCAATCTGTGATGGTGCAATTTGTGATGGTGCAATTTGCGATGGCGTGATTTGTGATGGCGCGATCTGTGATGTTACGTAAGCAAATCATAAATCACTTTATCACGAATCCTTCGGGCACACCATTCAAAGAAAAGCCACTTACCATAATCTAACTCAAGATCATGCGATTTTAATAATAGTAAATGAATTAGTTGTCAGTTATTAAATAAAATGAAGACGCGTGCTTTTGTAAAGAATTACTTCACGTAAGGTGGCATATTTGATATATCTGTCGCATTTAAAACTCTCCCATCACCTTTCTTAATCAGTCATTTCCATTTCACTCGTAATCTACAGGAACGAAGAGCTAAGACAATTCAAAGCCAAACGTAGGAGCAAATGGGAAAGAAAAATAAATCTCAAGGCTCTTAGGTGAAGGAAAAGACGAAGGAGATGGCACCTTTGTATAGAGACACAGCCTGTAACAGAGACGCAGGGATATCGACATGGGAAAGCATGTACAGGCTGCTTGAAGAAGAGAATCGTAGAGTAATGAAGGTTGATATTGTCGCGGGCTCACAACGCTCTTCCGAGGCATCCTTAAAGGAGCTAGTATGTTTATTTCTTCACCGGATAGCAGCAAGGCCCAAAATTCTACCATATACGGATATGATCAAGTGGATACTTGACAATGCAGAGATGAACAACAGACAATTCAAGGTTCAAGGACATGGGCTCATCGGATCATTTGCCCCGCAAGATTTAAATCTTATGTATCATCTTCCTGAACCGCAAGCGACTTAAAATGCACAATTCATTAAGAAATTTGCGGCAGAGAACCCAAACCTAGCAGAGACCACCAAAGATTGGTCCAGAAAAGAGGAGCCACTCAAAAAGGACAAAAACGGTATGTACAACACTGGTTCCCTCACCTCTCCGTATTGTTTTGCTGTGGCCATGCTTTGTAGACTATTTGGGATGTCGGATATCAATAAATATTCGTTTGAATGGCTACCATTAATAGACGCTGCCACAAATGCTGATATTATGGATTGGGCCAAAATCTTTTCTAGTAATCTATACACGGCTATTATCAATTATCGGTCTAAAAGATCCTTATCTCAAAGGATCTATCCCCCTTTTTATCTATCTGCATATGTTATGGATACAGAATACTTAGCTTGGCAGGATGAAGATGAAGGGAAAAGAGCAAGTGTGCCCAGAATAAACGAGAATCATAAAGAATTGCTCTTTAATAAATGGGACGATCAAATCAGGCAGGCGGAACAAGCAGCGGAGACAGCGACCACGCAGGCAAACATTCTTATCGACTGTGTAAATAAGAATTTACATAGGGCCAACTTAATCGAAGAGACCAACCCGGGGTACCTACCAAATAAACTACGACTGGAAGCAGAATGGAAGCAGAAGGCGCAGGAAAAAGGAAAAGCGATCCAGGCATTGAACAAATTAAATTGGGAATGCTACTAGGCATACTTCGTCAAGCCGCATAGTCAATGGATGATTTTGAAATGCATCATAAACACGGCCAAAAAAGTAGTGCCAGCTCTCATAGATTCTTTTTTCATAGCCCAGCTCAGCGCAGAAGTCAGCCAGCCGACTCTTCTCAAGCCCATGATGAACACTTGTAGCTTTAAGGACCAAGTTCAGAAGTAGCATTATTTTACAAATTTGTTTTTTCTTTTAAATTAGATTAGAAAAAGGATGGTCATTTGGAAACCGCATCCTAAATTTTGTAAAGACACTATTATTAGAATTAGGAAGTAGTATTTTAACCCTTCTCATGCATTTAGAGACTGGTCCAGAAATTTGTCAAAAACTTGTCCTCGGAACATTCACTTCTGCACCCTTAGAGGAGGTTATGATGAATGGATGGATCGAGATTTATTAATGTTTGCATTTGATGTCTGCTACTGATGTTTCACTTTTGTACTTTTAGTAGATGTTAGAACAAGTAGAGAGAAATCGTTTTTTTGCTTGAAGTTTATGAGTAGGATTAGTCATAAATGGTACTTTTATCTCTTGGCCATTTCTGCTTATATTCTTAAAGTGATTTACAGTTTTCAGTTGTTTATATGTTATTGTATGAATGTATGAGTTACCATTTGGCACTTCTGTATGGTGGAGTCATTTATTTATGTATGATATATGAATAACTTATTATGCGATATGCTGTTCACAACTGTTTTGCCTAACTTCTTATGCAAAGTGGTTTATCTTAATTGATTTCTATTCTTATAATAGCTGAATGATATTTATTACTAGTTATTGTTTGAAATCTCTTTAGATCGCATAATAGAAGATATACACCCTGGGTTAACATAGATTAGATGTGTTGTTTCTCATTAGATTACAATAGCATAGAGTTAGTTTAAGAATCTGAATTAAATTAGCTTTAAGTACTCTTAGATTAGCTTCATCCTACTCTACACACACACACACACCCTTAGATTGGGAAACTGGTCCCATTATACCTAGTCGGACCCGCTATACCAAACGGATAAGGAGCTTCCAACCAAGGTCCGGACCGGGTGGCTATCCCCCTTGTTTTCGACCTGATTTTCGGGGCTTCAACATATTTGGCGCTAGAAGGAGGGCCTGAACATAGTGTCTGTTGGAATGATTTTCAATTGTAACATTTGAATCAGGATGGCTGCTCACGAACTTCCCATTTGGAGTTGCATCCATGTTCCTACCTCTTCCAACACTCCACCTGAAGTGGTAAGACTCTTGTCTCAGGTAAAATTCAATGTTAAGAATAATTCTTCTGCTTTTAATCATGCTCTTCAATTTATTCAAAGAGTTTCAAGTTATGATGTTAAAAGGATTGATGAAGGCGTTTTATGCAGAATTTTTACTCTTAAATTCACAGCGGAAGCTAGAAAATGGTGTAGAACCCTCCCAATTGCATCAATTCACAGCTGGGACCAATTCGTCAAGACTTTAGTTTTTGAATTTGATTGTTATGACTATGACCAAGTATATGATGAAATTGATTATCTACAGAAACAAGATGAATCTGTTACGGATTTTAATATGCGATTTCATCTTAATTGTCTAAAGTATGATCTTGAAAGTGAACTCATAGATGAAGAATCTTCAGATTATGCTAAGCATTCCCTGCCTCCTATGTATGATCAAGCAGAAATTAGTTCGTGTTTTGTCTCATTTTCTTCTAATATGAACGAGAATTCCAATTTGAATATACAAATCTCCGATAATGACGAAATTCCCCAAAGCCTAGGAGTCGTGCATGCTCTAATGCAAGAAGGCAAAAGTGAGAATGCTGGAGGAAAGCCTGCCTTGGAACCAGGAGATGACTTTGATACAAGGTCAGATAATATCGTTTCAAGTCAACAAATGCAGATGCCAAGGTTAGAACAACAAACTATTTCTCTTTCAAAAATTATCAGTAAACAAAGGTATGATCTAAAGCCCGATGTCTATAATGAATTTGATGAACAAAGATTTTTCCATGATGATATTCTCAAATGCATTGTTTCAGAATCACATTTTTCTCTTTATCCTGATGTTTTTAGTGATGATAATTTTTCCCCTCTCAATATTAAAGATATGTCAAAAAGCACAGAGAATTATTCAAATGAGTCATCATTAGGTTTTCAAGATAAAAAGACAGTTATAGAACATCCTTTGATCATTTTCAAACAAGAACCACTTGACCTTCCTTGTCTGAAAATATATGACGAAAAAGAGAAATCTATGGAAACCTATAAAATCATTTATAATGGTTACTTTGACAACGATGATGTTATTGATTTATCCCAAGTAACTCATCAAAACTCAGATAATGGGAGATATTCTAATTCTGAAATCATATCATTCAATCCTCATTTCAAAGCAAAAGATCATTTGCCTGATTTTACTATCCAAGACAATACCCCGATCTATGATTCATATCATGAAGAAACCCCCATGCCTGTTCACAATCATAACTTGTCTTCTGATTCACAAGACAAAATTCGAAATTGTTCGGATCCCATAATTCTGGCCAGTTCTTGTGAAAAACAAGATATTCCAAGCCAATCCCAGTTGTGTTGTAACATTATTTGTACAGATAATCATTTCTTTCTTTCTCACTTGCACTCATTTTGTACAAAATCGGATTGTGTTTTAAATTTTCAGACTTTTGATAGATTACTATGGTATGTTGAGCACCTTATCAAGGAACATTCGAAAGACGTGCTACCATTTTGGAAAGCTAAATTGTGTCAAGGAAATATAGAACTTCCTCTATTACAAGATCATCAATCCATAACAGAAATTCATCCTGATTTTTATGATCCAATAGGTATCTAGTTGGAAAGAATTTTTCATGAGAAAGAGATTTCGGACAGAATTCCAACTGAAGTCACACATTCTTATTCCACATCCAACATTAACAGTCCAAGAAATTTTTTGTTCTTAACACTGATGTTTGAAAGTTACATACGTGTAGGAATAAAAATGAAAAGATGGCTCCACTGGAAATATCATTTCACCTAGTTAGATTTTTGTATATAGTTAGAATAGGAGTAGGAGTAATTTAGCTAGGTTATTAGGTTTACTTTTAATAATTGGTAGGCAAAATAAGAGAAGATATTATCCCTATTTTGTACATAACCCTAGGGAATGTCTACCTCTCATTTCATTAAATATTTTTCTGCATAATAAAATTTTCTATGGCTAACATCATTTGACATTTACTAAAGACACCTTTTCTCTATCAAGATTTTGAACTTCTGCTTCTATAAATAGCAAATCTTTTGAAAACTTGATATTTATTATGAATAGAACTTTAACCCAGATATGATACTAGTTTCAACTCCAAAAAATTTGAAGCAAGCAATATTAGTGAAGGAATTGTTTTACGCCAGTACAATGAAAGACATCAATAACAAAATAAAGATTCCCTGTAGAAACAACCATTTCCAAAGAAGCTTTATTATTGTCGTCCATAACTTTCTTAAGGAAAAATTTGACTTCCTCCCTGCTAAAGGAAATCGCAGCATTCAGAGAAACAATCCGAGAAAACACTATATCTCAAAGAATAAGAGGTCTCATCACGAGTCGGCTTATCATGATCACAGATATTATAACTTGCTGACTTTGCCAATACTGTCCACCAAAACAGGGCAATGACACAAGATTGTGGCAATCAAAAGATAAGGGGTCTCATCAAGAGCCAGCTCGTTCAAAAAAAGTGTAAATCAAGTGAATGACTGTGTCATAATTTGGCCACCAAACCAGGACATTATTCTTTAGAGAATAAAAAAGGAAAAAGTGTCAAAATGGGTTTTTCTCTGAAAGGTTGTAAATAACCTTAAGCAGGATAAAGGATCATTACTGGATAATAGGTAACCCTGTCGAGGCTATGGATGCCTGCTGGCAACAGAGGCTCTACCTGCGACAAAGGAGCATATTTAAAAAGGTTGCTACAGAGGGAAAACTTTATTTTAATTTTTCTTACAAGACCAAGTAATGGCTGATGTAAATGTAAGGACAAGCTAAGGATACAAGTAATTAAAATAGAAAGGGGTTGAAACAAAATATCATTGACAGTTTGAAGTATAATATGTTTTATCTTTTTATAATAAAGTTTAAGTTCGCTGAGAATTTTTTTTGTTTTCGGAAGTTTGAAAAACATCAATAGAATATCATAGATAACTGGTTCTCCCAAGTGAATCACTAATTGTTGTGGCCAACAACACCCCCCCTTGTTCATTTAAGTGTTGTCCAAAATACTAAATGAATGGGGACCCTTAGTTAATTTTTTTTTTTAAAAAGCAAGTTTTTCCTTTCTTCAAAATAAGGTTACCATCGTAAGCTTAGAAAGGTCTTTTGAATATTTTTTAACCTAAGTCTACGATAAGGGAAATATCTTTAAAACCGCGTTGCAAAAAATATAGGAAATGCCTCCATTTCTCTATAATATCAGTATGTGCAAGACCCTCGTGTTAAGCATAACATCGCATCGCAATGAAGTAATACTCATAAGGAAAAAACTTCAAGATTTACCGATCTGCGATAACACCAATCGCAAGATCGCATATCGCAGAAATGAACTGGCAAGATTTGGCAAACATCAAACTTCTGTGACCTGCGATGTTGCGATCGCTGTGATGGTGCAATCTGCGATGTTGCGATCGCTGCGATGGTGCAATCTGCGATCTTGCGATTTGCGATGGCGTGATCTACGATGTTACGTAAGAAAATCATAAATAACTTAATCACGAATCCTTCGGGCACGCCATTCAAAGAAAAGCCACTTACCATAATCTGACTCAAGATCATGCGCTTTTAATGATAGTAAATGAATTAGTTGTCAGTTATTAAATGAAATGAAGGTGCGTGCTTTTGTAAAGAATTACTTCAGGTAAAGTGGCATATTTGATATATCTGTTGCATTTAAAACTCTCCCATCACCTTTCTTAGTCAGTGATTTCCACTTCACTTGTAATCTGTAGGAACAAAGAGCTAAGACGATTCAAAGCCAAACACAGGAGCAAATGGGAAAGAAAAATAAAGCTCAAGGCTCTGAGGCGAAGGAAAAGACGAAGGAGATGGCGCCTTTGTATACAGACACTGCCTGCAACAGAGACGCAGGGATATTGACATGGGAAAGCATGTACAGGCTGCTGGAAGAAGAAAATCCTAAAGTAATGAAGGTTGATACTGTCGCGGGCTCACAACACTCTTCCGAGGCATCCTTAGAGGAGCTAGCATGTTCATTTATTCACTGGATAGCAGCAAGGCCCAAAATTTTACCATATACAGATATGATCAATTGGATACTTGACAATGCAGAGATGAACAACAGACAATTCAAGGTTCAAGGACATGGGATCATAGGATCATTCGCCATGCAAGATTTAAAGCTTATGTATCATCTTCCTAAACCACAGGCGAATTACAATGCACAATTCGTTAAGCAATTTGCGGCAGAGAACCCAACCCTAGCAGAGACCACCAAAGATTGGTCCAGAAAAGAGGAGCGGCTCAAAAAGGACAAAAACGGTATGTACAACACTGGTTCCCTCACCTCTCCGTATTGTTTTGCTGCGGCCATGCTTTGTAGACTATTTGGGATGCTGGATATCAATAAATTTTCATCTAAATGGCTACCATTAATAGATGCTACCACAAATGCCGATATTATGGATTGGGCCAAAATATTTTCTAATAATCTATACATGGTTGTTATTAATTATCAGTCTAAAATATCCTTGTCTCAAAGGATCTATACCCCTTTTTATCTGTCTGCATATGTTATGGATACGGAATACTTAGCTTGGCAGGATGAAGATGAAGGGAAAAGAGCAAGTGCGCCCTGAATAAACAAGAATCATAAAGAATTGCTATTTAATAAATGGGACGATCAAATCAGGCAGGCAGAACAAGCAGCGGAGATAGTGGCCATGTAGGCAAACATTCTTATCGAATGTGTAAATAAGAATTTACACAGGGCCAACTTAATCGAAGAGACCACCCCGGGGTATCTACCAAATAAACTATGACTGGAAGCAGAAGGCATAGGAAAAGGGAAAAGCGATCTAGGCATTGAACAGGTTAAATTGGGAATGCTACTGGGCATACTTGGTCAAGCCGCATAGTAAATGGATGACTGTGAAATGCATCATAAACGCGGCTGAAAAAGCACTAACAACTCTCATAGATTCTGTTTTCATAGCCCAGCTCAGCGCAGAAGTCAGCCATCCGACTCTTCTCAAGCCCATGATGAACACTTCCAGCTTTAAGGACCAAGTTCAGAAGTAGCCTTATTTTAGAAATTTGCTTTTCCGTTTAAATTAGATTAGAAAAAGGAAGGTCATTTGAAAACCACATCCTAAATTTTGTAAAGACACTATTATTAGAATTAGGAAGTAGTATTTTAACCCTTCTCATGCCTTTAGAGACTGGTCCAAAAATTTGTCAAAAACTTGTCCTCGGAACATGCACTTCTACACCCTCAGAGGAGGTTATGATGAATGGATGGATCGAGATTTATTAATGTTTGCATTTGATGTCTGCTACTGATGTTGCACTTTTGTACTCTTAGTAGATGTTAGAACAAGCAGAGATAAATCATTTTTTTGCTTGAAGTTTATGTGTAGGATTAGTCATAAATGGTACTTTTATCTCTTGGTCGTTTCTGCTTATATTCTTAAAGTGATTTACAGTTTTCAGTTGTTTATATGTTATTGCATGAATGTATGAGTTACCATTTGGCACTTCTGTACAGTGGAGTCATTTATTTATGTCTGATATATGGATAACTTATTACGTGATATGTTGTTCACAACTGTTTTTCCTAACTTCTTATGCAAAGTGGTTTATCTTAATTGATTTCTATTCTTATAATAGATGAATGATCTTTATTACCAGTTATTGTTTGAAATCTCTTTAGATCGCATAATAGAAGATATAGAACCTGGGTTAGCATAGATTAGATGTGTTGTTTCTCATTAAATTACAATAGCATAGATTTAGTTTAAGAATCTGAATTAAATTAGCTTTAAGTAATCTTAGATCAGCTTCATCCTACTCTACACACACACACACACCCTTAGATTGGGAAATTGGTCCCATTATCCCCAATCGGACCCGCTATACCAAACGGATAAGGAGCTTCCAACTAAGTTTCAGACCGGGTGGGTATCCTCCTTGTTGTCGACCAGATTTTCGGGGCTTCAACACTGAGCTACCACCCTCAATGTGTTATACTCGAACTCTATGGACAACAAAGCTTTCTTCCTGTAGACCAGCTCATAAGGTGTGAAACCGGTCATAGTTTTCCAAGTGGTGTTGTAGGCCCAGGTGGCCTCAACCAAGCTATCTACCCAATCCTTTCTCCTGCTGCTCAACACCTTAGTCAAAATCCCTTCCAATGCTCTATTAGTGACTTCCACTTGTCCATCTTCTTGGGGATGATATGGGGTGGAAGTCATGTGCTTGATCTTGTGATGAGCGAGCAAATCTTCGATCAGGTTGGAGGTGAACTGGCTTCCTTGATCGGTGACCAACTCTCTTGGGTAGCCAAAATTGTAGAATATGTTTTCCCTTAAGAACTTAGCCACTTTCTGTTCTGTCGCTGCCTTTATTTCCTTTGTTTTTGCCCACTTGGTCAGGTAGTCGGTGCACACAATGATGTAAGAACTTTGCTTTGAAGGAGGGTTGATAGGTCCCATGAAATCCATGCCCCACTTCTCAAATGGCTCGAAAGTCAGTTGAGGTTGGAGGGGCATTTCATTCCTTGGAGTAGGTTTCCCCATCCTCTGACATTGGTCACACTGGCTGATGTATCTTCTAACATCTTGATGAAGAGTAGGCCAATAGTAGCCAGCCTGTAGAATTTTGAAGGCAGTCCTTTTTGCTGCAATGGCCTCCACATGGTTCATCGTGATAGGTTAGGAGGATGTCAAAGACTTCCTCTTCCCTAACAAAACACCTCAAGATTTGATCTGGGCCGAGTTTAAATAGGTTACCCAAGTGAATGGGGCACTCTTCCTCATGATTTTTCTCTTCTCCTTTGAGGATAGATGTGGAGGTAACTGTGCTGAGACCAAGTAGTTTGCTGTATCAGCAAACCATGGAGAGAGTACTGAGATAGCAAACAAGTGTTCATCCAGCATCTGGTCATCCACTGTCCCTTCCTCACCTGCAGACAAATCCAATCTAGGTAGGAAGTCAGCAACAACATTTTCCTTACCTGGCTTGTCAACAATAGTCAAATCAAATTGCTGCAACAAAAGTAACCATCTAATGATACAAGCATTCACATCAGGTTTATTCATTAAATATCTAATCGCAGCATGATCAGTGTGTACAAATGTTTGATAACCAGTGATGTAGTGTCTGAACTTGTTTAAGGAATGGACTACGACCAAGAACTCTTTCTCGGTTACCATATAGTTCATCTCTGCCTTGGACAGGTTTTTTCTAACAAAGTATATGGCATATGGAAATTTCTCCTCAACCTATCCTAAGGCTACTCCTATGGCTTTGTTTGAGGCATTGGTATGGATGTGGAAAGGTAGGGCCCAGTTTGGACCTCTCAAGATCGGGGTGGATACTAGCTTACCTTTCAACTCATCCAGAGCCCCTTGGTAGTCATTATTCCATTTAAGTTCGACATCTTTTCCTAAGAGTCTAAACAATGGTGACGCTAGCTTACTAAAATCTTTGATGAATCTTCTATAATATCCTGCCAGGCTAGAAGACTCCGAACATCTCTCACCTTTTGAGGAGGTGGAACCTTCTGGATGATAGAAATTTTGTTAGGATCCACCTGCAATCCTTGCTGAGAAATGGTATGACCTAGCACGGTCCCTTCAGTCATCAGGAATTCACATTTTTGAGGACTGAGGGATAGGTTCATCTCAATGCACTTGCCTAAAACTTTTCCCAGGTTGGACAAGGCTTCTTGGAAGTTAGACCCATAAGGAGTAAAGTCATCCATATAGATTTCCACTAAATCATGAACCAGCTCAGCAAATATGCTCAATACTACTCTCTAGAAAGTGGTAGGAGCGTTGCATAGCCCAAAGGGAAGGACTCGGTAGGAAAAGGTACCCCATGGACAAGTGAAGGTGGTCTTATGTTGGTCTTCCGGGCTGATTTGGATCTGATTATACCTGCTAAACCCATTTAGGAAAGAAAAGAACTTCTTCCCTGCTAGTCCATCCAACACTTGATCTATGAAAGGAAAAGGGAAATGGTCTTTCTTGGTGGCCTTGTTAAGTTCTCGGTAATCTACACAGATTCTCCACTTCCCATTCTTCTTGGGCATAGGCACTAGAGGTGAAACCACCCACTCAATATCGGAGATGGGGTAGATGAATCTTGCATCCAATAACTTTTGCAATTCCTCTTTGACAATGTCTTTAAGGGCTGGATTCATTCTCCTCTAAGGCTGCCTAACTGGTTTACAATCCTCTTTAATGTAAATATGATGGGTACAGACCAAAGAATGGAATCCTTTCATTTCCTTATAACTCCAGGCAAAAGCCTCCAAATGGCGGTTCAACAAACTACACAGCTCCTTCTCCTGGGAGGGAGATAAGGAGGAACTGATTTTAAGGTTCTTTCAGGGCTGAATTCTACACTCTTAATTCTAGGAGAGGTCGGATCAATCACACAAATTTCCACTAGAGCACTGGCTTGGGAATCTTTCACCAACTCTTCTAATGACAGTGCACTAGGAGGCGGATTTTGAATCAAATTCTCAATCAAGTCATCCTCGGTTTGAGGGCCTCCCCTGGTGGCTTCTATGGTGCACAAAGGTGTAGAGTAGACCTCATCCTCATCTCCCTCTTCCAACCAGAGTGGTAAGTCATGTTCTGGCAGTGGTTGGGTAGGAGGATAAAGGACTAGCTGCTTAGACATAGGCCCATTCTTAATGGTCATGCTTCCAGCTCGACAACTAATGTAAGCATCCGCAGTAGCTAACCAGGGCCTTCCCAAGATGAGGGGGTATCCTGTAAGTTTAGCTTTTGGCTGAAGGACCAAGAAGTCAGCAGGGTACTCCCAAGGGTCAACACAGACCAAGACATCTTCCACAATCCATTCGGGAGTCACGGTGGAGCGGTGTGCTAACTGCAGTACTGTCGAGGTCTTCCTTAGGGAACTCTGAAGGTTGAGTTTAAGCATAGTGTCCCTGGTCATCACATTAATGATAGCCCCTAGATCAATCAAGGTATGGGGGATTATGGTGCCATTGATGTGGACATCAACTACAAGACTCCTAGGGTCCAAATATTTTGGATAGATTACTTGCCCTAACATCAGATCGGATAGATGTCCTATGACATTGATAGTTGGGGCATCTCTCTTGCGCCTGCCTGGTTTCCTGAAACACTTCTCCTTGATCAATTTGTTGTATATTGGTACATCTTTTATGGCCTGGAGAAGTGGTATTTTCACACACAACTACTTGAGTTCTCGCAGAAGTTCAGTCTCCTCTGGGTTTGGTTGCGTGGTTACTGTTAGTCACTCAGGAAAGGGTGGAATGGCTTTGGGTTCACTTCCCTGTTTCTCTTCCTCGTCCTCTAGGGGAGGAGGTTGGCATTCTGGAAGAACCTTCCCAGATCGTAGGTTGATCTCCTGGATCTCCACAGCATAGGTAGGGCATGTTGTTTCCCCAGTATATACCTGCTGGGCCTGTTTGTTGTTGGGGTTCGGGTTCGGTTGAGCAGGCATCTGGGGTTGTCTTGGGGGAGCAAGAGGTAATGGTTGTGGTTGAGCTGGTGGTTGAGGCAGAATGGCGGGAGGAGAGTTGTATTGGGGCCTCCACCCTAGTTGAGGTGCATTCCACTGAGGTTGTGGCTGGACATGAGAGTGAAACGAATGAGCAGCAGGTTGAGTATGGTATTGAGATGGATAACACCACGGAGGAGGTGCGGACCAGGAAGGATGAGAAGGGGGGGGCCAAGAAGGTATATGAGTAGATTGGTTGGGGTTATAATAAGCTTGGGATGTCCCTTGCTTACCCTACTGGTAAGGTCTAGGCCCATGTGGCCTCCTTTGGTTGAGGAAGTAGAGAGGTTCAATAGTCGCCTCAATCCCTAGGTACATGGCTTTAAATCTGGGCAAGGTTGGGCATTGGCTGGTGGGGTGGTATTTCTCACAAACGAAACACACCTCTATTGAGTGCAATGGACACTCATTCTTAGGATGCTTCCTCATACATCTGGGACAAAAAATGGCCAAAGCCCTTTCAGCTTCCTCTTTCTTTTGTTTAATTCGGAAGGTATCAAGTTGCATGGAAATGGTCTGTCTCATCTCACTTTTGAGGTCTTCCATCTGATTAGCGAACTCATGCTTAGAGAAGGTGGTACTAGCTGAAAGTGGATTCCCCCTTCCTCTTTTCCTGGCCGCCCTGGAATGGTTTCTAAACAAAGTCTTTATTTCCTCATGGGGTAGTTGGTAGATGTCCCCTCCAGCTAGCAAGTGAAGGGTATCTAGCAGGTCTTCAAGGACTCCTCGGAGTAGAACCAACTTCAGAGATTCACGGTCAAGTGTGCACCTGGCCCGTTCATAGCTAAGATGGAACCTTTCCTTGTAGTCTTCTAAAGGCTCATAATTTCCCATGTTCATCTGAAAGATTTCTCCCTTTGTTTCCTTTGACCTATAGTAGTCCCGATATTTGTTGTTAAAGACTTGCTGCATCTGAGCCCAAGTAGTGATATTGTTTCTGGGTAACCCCACGAACCAGTAGAGTGCTGCATCCTTGAGGGTAGAAGGAAAGCGTTTCAACTTTTGCTCATCCTCAACATAGTCATAAGTTCAACAAAGGACAAGAAACTCAAACAGGAAGGTATCAGGGTCTTCAGTGGTCAATCCATGGAAGTGAGGTAAGGCTAAGGGAATTATGTTTTTCATTTTCATGTCCCCATTAGTCTCTCGTATGGAAAAAGCACCTTCTATTTTGTCATTATCTCCCATACAATTTCTGCGTTCAGCCACAGTCTCAAGATGGATGTTCTCTTGCTCTTCTTCTGTTACATGATCTTCGTATATCTCAGGAGATTCAACTATAGGTTCTTTTGGATCATGACCACTAAAGAAGAGAGAAGGGTGACTCTGTGATGTGGTGGGGGTGTTGAGTAAGAATTTTCCGATATTGTCTCTATTCCTACGAGGCATGAAATGAAATATTTTTGGCTGCTTTAGTTTTTTTTTCTGCTTGTACCTGCAAAAATGAAAGTAGATTGAATTGCAACTATCTAAAATCTATCTTGCTAAAATGAAAATGCGGAATTGAAATGAAAGCAGGAAAGAACTAATATATTTTTGCTGAATTGAAATTGTAGGAATGTAATGCTAGGCTAAGCTTGCGAAATTGAAATTGTAGAATTGAAATGCTACTCTACACTTGCAGAATTGAAATGCTAGTTTAGGAAAGCAGGAAACGTCTAGTCTACTTTTGCGGAAATGAAATTGCAGAATGGAAATGAAATAAACTACTTGGCAGAAGGTTGTAGAGGAAAATAGAAGAAAAGCAGCAATCATGAATACTCTGACGCTTCCCCGGCAATCGTGCCAAAAAGAGTGGTGAGGTCCAGTATTGCAGCAACAATGCTGCAACTCTTGGGACTCCCTTCTTTACTTTTATCAACCTGGTAGTTCGTAACAAACTTGGAAGCGACAGTGCTGTATGCACAAGTATTAGCTCTTCCCGCAACGGTCACTTGGTCAGCTGGCACAAGTCCACTAGGGGCTCAAGCCAACTTCTATGAGCTCTGAGAAGAGGCTGATTAACTGATGGATGGAAGCTAACTCGAAGGAAGCTAATCTATCTGCAGAAGGAAACTGAAAAGCTGAAAGAAAACACAAACCCTAATTTTACCAGCTAGCTCTACTGATGCAAGAAATAGGATGCAAGGTACTGGGAGAGATTCCATTGACTTCTAAGAAGATGAAATGCATGTATCTAGGCTATGTCTACAGTAGAATCAGAAAGAACCATCTTTTTGTATTTTTGAATAAGTTGTCAGAATTATCATGCATAGGATTTCACTGTTTTTGAATGTGCATAGATGGATTGGCAAGGGGAAATGCTTGGAAGAGGTAGGGAAGGTTCAGAGAGGGCCTAAGGGGTCCCTAGCACCCTTCCTGAGAGTTTCACAGAGTTTGGCCTTCAAGAAACCACTTTTGTGAGCTTCTACAGGAAGTCTGCAGGGGCTCTACAGGATGTCTGGAATTTCTACAGGATGTCTGTAATTCTCTACAGGATGTTCAGAAATGGGACTTTGGAGCATGGATGGAGGGAAAAGGTGGAGGAATGAATATGGAGGTGAAATAGGGGTGTAGGGGAGTTCAAGACTTGCAGGATGGAGTTGAGGAGTGGCGCATATGGTTAGATTTGTTCAAGGAGGGATGAAATAACGTTGCACAAGAAGATGAGAATCATGGAAAAGTAAGCGAATGAGGAAAATTCAAGGTAAGGGTTCTAGGTGAAGGATGAAGCAGGTAGGTTGGATGGAGTATGGGCAGGTAAGGAAGGATAACAGGTACTCTGCAAGTGGTTTTTCAAACTGAACAAACAAACACTTATAAAACCTATGACCTAGTTACTTCACTCTATTCTAACCTGAGTAACAACAAAAGGAAATGAACAGAAGTTTATTCGAAATGAAATGTGTGATCTAACTATGCAACTAAGAAATCATCAACTGAAGCATTTAAACACTACTAATATCAGCATCTGCAAATGAGGATTCCAACACTAAGAATTGCATAACAAAGCAAAACAACGTTTTTGTTGGCAGCAATGTCACCTTTGTCCCAGCTCATGATCCCATTGAAGGAGAGGTGAGATCAGAGGTGCTTGACAACATTTTTCTTGAGATATTCCCTATTACTAATCTATCAACTAAATTTGAGCATGCAAAAGCCTATCTAATCATTAACCATGACCTATGTAATCAGCAAGTTGTTAATCTACTAAACAACAATTATTTTGGAAAGACACAAAAACAAATAATAATACATGAAGGAGGCCTTGGCTCTTAGGTTGGGCCCAACCCCAAGAGCTACAGGCTCCTAAAAAAAACTCAGAGTTGATGCCAAATAGAACTACTTCTCATTATCCAAAAATATTCATCACAAGAAAGTTATACAGTAGTAGCTACAAGAAAACGAGCTGGGAAAATGACAACACTCTAGTGCAAAATTACAATAGTTCCAAAAGTAAACTACAAATGCTAAGGCCTTCTTATTTATACACTACAAGGGGCTAGCAGCCCTCATGAATTCAAGGGACTCGGTTATTCCAACTACAGTAAACAGTAACTCTTCCCAAAACTGCTTGGCTTCCTTTAAGATTCGTTTTGGTGGCCTGTTTAGCTCGGAGTTTGAGGGTGGAGATTTCTAGGAAGGGTCATTTAATTCCAGAGACAACCCCCCTACGAATCCTCACCTCAAGCTTGGCTATCACCTGTCCCGTGATTGCTTGGTTTTGCTCCAAAACTTGTCCAAAAAACCTGAAATAACCACGTATTAGCCTCCCTAATAGAGTGACCACCCTTATTCATTCAAACAACATAAACATACTAAAATAACATGCATAATCTATGAAAAATGGAGGATTTAACAAGGACAATTAGGCAAAATGAGCCCAATAAGTTACCCAATTCGGGGCTCATCAGCTAGCCTCTTCCTCTGTCACTCTAATATCTGACTGAATTAACCGTCACTGATTCATCCTTCTACTGTGTATTATGGGCTCCCATAGCAAGGCATTGATCCATGAGACAAAACCTATCAATAAACCTTGCCCAAATTTTTATACTCTTGGGACTACTACTTCACATTCCCCACCTCGCACCTGGAGGTATGGTTGCATGTGCTCTCTCTGTCCACATGGCTCGAAATTTCCCCCTACTAGAGGTGTTTGCTTGAGTGGATGCCTTCATTTGGTCTCCTCTTTTCTTCTCCAATTGTGGCTACTCCAAAACTTTCTAAGACTGCTTCTGAGACCTCTTCTAGGGCAGCATGTTGAGAGGTAATTCATTCTTCCTCTCAACCACCAAGTCTCTAACATTTGACTTTCTCCTCAAGGATTTGGATGCATCTTCGACCTCAAGAACATACAAGTTATTGACTTGCACACCAATCTATTTCAACTATCCTGTGGTGATGTGTCTAAGGAAAACCTTTCCCTTACTAAAAATCACATCATAGCCACGACCTTCTAATACCACGATGGAAAAAATATTCTTCTTTAGTCCTGGAAGATACATCACATCTATGATTCTAAGAGGGGAGCTAGACTCCCTCTAAAAGGTAACTATACTGATCGCGGTAGTGCTATACCTCCTGTCATCTCCAAACTCTATGTTCTGCTTGAGGTATTTCTCCTCAAAACCATTGAAGATATCTCTATTCCTCATCATATGGAATGAGGCACCGCTGTCGAGATACCACATGCTTCCCATTATAGTGTTTCCCATGCAAGAAATGAGATGGAAATCAAGTTTTAATTGTGAAGCTAGAGCTTCCCCTATTGCCACTATTGTTGGCTCTTTCTTGCTTGCTTTATTCTATGGGAAATTCGTGGCATAGTGCCTATACTTGTGACAATGAAAACACTTGAATTTTGACTTGTCCTTCTTCTTTCCACACGCCTCACCTTGGGACTTATTTCCCTTAGATTTATTTTCTTTTCTCACTAATGCAAAGCCTCTTCCACTTCTTTGGAAGAGGTCCCATCTATGGTGTTTCATTAAATCTCTTCTTGTGCCAAATATGACCATAGTTACTCCGAATATGGTAGCTTCTCCCTCCCACTAACAAAGTCCTGGTAACTATGCTAGATCTTGGGAAGTCCTAGAAGAGCTAGGATCACCATATCATCTTTGTCAACATTAATACTGATACTTCCAATCTCATCCTGACGATGGGTGAACTTGGTTAAGTAATTCAAAATTGAGTCACCCTTCTCCATCTTGATCTCTTTGAATTTTTCCATTAGTGCCAACTTCCTATGGTCACTACTATTCTGAAATAGGTTTGTCAATGCCTTCCACATTAATTATGGAGTTTCCTTACCATGGATGCTCGAGACAATGTCGTATCGAACTCCTTCCAGGATAATTCTTCTCGCTTTTTCCCCACACTTTCTCCATTCAGCTAGATCTTTAGCATCGAATGTTGGAGGCTTAGGATTTAAATTGTGATATATGAATTCCTTTAGCGCATTTTCTTCCAACACTGCCTCCATCCTATCGTTCCAAGCTATGTAATTCTAGCTTCCCTTCAGGGCATACTCAAGTCTCAAACTGTAGAAATCCATATTGTTGATTCTGAAGTATGAACTTGTAAATTCGATTTTCACCTGCACAACAAACTTGAAATATCCTCTTCTATATTATTTTTAGATTTAATACCATGTGTATTTTTACTATAGATTCAACAACTTGTGTGATATGCTAAAACACAAGACAAGAATCTACTCAACTCTTTAGCGAAAACCAAAATTAATCGATGAAAAGAATAAGTAGAAAATGAAGAATATCAATCGCACATAACACAATATTTCTCAGAGGAAAGAAACTGCTCAAAACTCATACAATCTATATTTCATTAACCAGAAGATCTAAGAAGAAAATGCAATGTTTTTTCAACCCGAACAATCTCTGCAAAAGTACAATCTATCTCTCTGCTTCCTAGGCTAACTCTGGCCAACACTTAGCCAATTTACTATCCTTCCAAGCTCCTACTTCCTTGCACAATCCCTAAGGGAATTAACCTCTCCTTAATATGAAAATTCCCTCTCCATAACTATGAAATCCAAACATAGGTCTTCAACTGATTGCATGCACCATGTATAAAATTCCGAAAACTATACAACTGATAGTAACTATCCCTGAACTCTAATATCAACTTGGTCTTCCTATGAACTGACATGCATGAGTTATTTATAAGTGAATCTTTAGTTTACTGGTGTGGTACCGGTGATGCACTAGTGCATTACCCCACTACTACACCTCTACTAGTTCCCCCAATAGTTAGAACTAGTTTAACTGACTATAACTCAGTTAGAATGAGTTATATAATTACAACTCCAAAGAACTCAACCTGGGCCCCTAAAATTTAGGGATCACTCCACATGGCACTAGATAGACTTCCAACTCGAATTTCCTAAGTAAATTAAGTCAATTTAAATTAATTAACTATTACAAGTTGCTATGAGAATAGACTTTTGATTTAATTCATAATTTAATTCAAGGAAAAATAAATTGGAATTTCTAGATGTTATTTTTAACATTTCTTCTTTCTATTTTGAACAAATAGTATTTATTGGACTGTATACATTGGCAGAAATGGAATAAGAAATGAAGATTATAAAGAACAATCTAAAGGAAACACATGATAGACAAAAGAATTATGCATCCCAACACAGGATATTTAAGGAGTTTCAAGTTGGGGAGAATGTATATATGCGCATCAAGCCCAAGAAGAGATCCTCGAGGATTACACCATGTGCCAAGTTGGCACCACAGTATTGCAGGAATTTCAAGATCCTTGAGAGGATTGGACCAGTGGCCTATAGACTTGCACTACCTCTGATAGTGAAAGTCCATGATGTTTTCCATGTTTCAATTCTTAAGATATATGTAAAGGATGTTAATCATGTTATTGAATAGTTTGTGTTACAGGTGGAACCAGAAGGAGAAATCTAGCTAGAACCTCAGTACATATTAAAGTGGAAACAACTCATGCTCCAAGACTAAGCAATCAAGTAAGTTAAAGTGCATTGGTAGAACTTCGGGACCGATGAAGCTACATGGGAGATGGATGATCAGATGCAAGCTAAGTATCCTTCATTGTTTTCCAGTTGAAGCAAAGTAGTTTTGATATTTGTACATATTTATGTATGGTTTCTATTACAAATACTGTAATGAGTTGCGTTATAATGCTCTGATAAGCGGTATATTTGTCATGTTGTCGTGTTTTTCATGATGGTGTTTCTTTTCAGCATGTTAATCATTGTAAATACTACAATGAGCTAAGTTATAAAGCGCCATGGGAAATATCTTTTTCTTTTTAGTGGTTTTACGGGTTGTAGGTGTCATTGAACATCGATGACGATGTTCCGCTAAGCGAGAGGGTTTTGTAACAACCCCAGGGTTAAAGTTCATGTAATAAAGTTAATACAGGAAAAATAAGACCAAGGTCATGGGACACTAATTCCAAGTTGAATGTTGGTAAAAACATGATAGTGGGAATCACTTATTATGTTTATGGCTAAAGGGGAAATAAGCAAAGGATTTGAAAAGGAAAAAATGTATTTTTGGCATTTTATTTATGAAAATAAAGGAAAATAGGAGAAAGTGGAGGTGAAATGTCATTGGTTGCATGTGATGAGGAAATGAAGGAAAATAGAGGAAAAATGAAGAAATTAGAGGATAAATGAAAAAAACACATCAGAGCATCAATTGGTAGCCTTTTGTCAGTTTTATTTTAGAATTAGTCTTATAACACCACAAGGAGAAGGAAAAATCAAGCAAGCAAAGGAAGGACATGGAAAGAAAAGGAAGCACAAGGAAAACAAGGATGAAGCAAGGAAAGGTTGGATCAAGCAGCTTCATTGGAAAGACTTGCAAGTAACAGGTTGCATGTATTATTTCCTAGTTGGTTTTGACATGCATGGTATATGCATGCATATGTTTGGTTTATTTGTTGTTGGTGACATGGACTTTGCCAAGTTTTGGAAAAGGTTTTAGCCTTTCCTTTCCATTTTTGGATAGCCATGGTGTGATGGGATTTATTCTTGGTTGATATTTGGTTTCCCAGAAGGTTTTGGATTTGGGTGAGGTGGTCTTAGGAAAATCCCAAGGGTTGGGGGTGGAGATGGTTTTCTTTCGGAAGCCCTCAATAGGTGCACGGAGACAGGAAAATTCCTCAAGGGATGGAGAAGGAAGTATGAGGTATGCAAGCTTGGTTTAATTTTGTGATCTTATAACTGGTTTAGGTGAGATAATGGTATGGTGAGGGTGGAGGTGTTCTAACCTCTAGATTACCTTGGTTGTTTATGGATTGTTTTATCCCATGATATCCCACATTCATGCTTGGAATATGGCATGTGGGTGATTGGATGAAAGAATGATTTGGTTTTGCCCAATCTATGGTCGAGTGGTACGTGGAAGTCCCTAACTTGGTTGGCCTTTTCATATGGTTAATAAGAGCTAAGTTTCTCTAGTTTTTGATGAGTAATTATACTTGATATTAACTGGATTTAAAGGTTTTTCTATCTTCATTATCTATCTGGTTATATGCTATTTATAAGCATGGTTATATGACAGATCTAAGTATGGCTCTTATCACATTTTCATTAATGAACGTATGGTTAATGAATGAATGACCTAATTGGTGTTATGAAAAATATTTTGAGATGGAATTGATATTTATTTTCAAGCTTCGATAAGTTTCATATCCTAATGTTCAGATATGCATTCATGACTTGTAGGTTGCATGTTTATCATGTGTTTTGTAGAATGTTAGTCTGGGCTGGGAGGGGTCAGGCCAAGTCCTGGTTCATGTTTTGTTTTAGAAGCTTTGTTTCTATGTTATTCATCATTTCTAGAAGTTTCACTGAGTTCTAGGCAAAGGTATGAGTCATAGCCCCGAAAAAGTGTCTTAGAATTTAGGGTGGATGACATAAAACTTAGCAAAAAAGTCTACAATGACTAGGAAGAAAACCTATGGTAGTGACTGGAGGATTACAGTCACTTGCAGGCCTTGGAAATGGACCAATTGAGGCTCTATTTCAGTGAAGAAAAGCTATATAATGGGTTGAACACCTGGAGGGGATGGGTAGCTCCTAGAGGTCTTGTAGAACTCGAGGGAAGTCAACATAGTATTAAATTGTCAACTCCATTTCGTTAAGGTCATATAGGAGGTTGAGTCTTGTCATAGTGACCCTCATCTCATGTTCACCCGGGGAAAACCAATGAAAGTGGGTAAATATGGGAGGAGGCGGTTACAACAACAAATGTATTTACTTCCATTTCCCTTTTCCATTCTATGAACATATAATATTCTATTCAAAATATTTATATGTTTCCTATCAAATAATATCAAAGGTTAATAATTATACTCACTTTTGAGACATGTACAAGGAACACTCAAACACAAAAATGTTTTCTCACCACCCCAAGAGAACATTTGTGCTAAATGTTAAGATCCCATGCTTCGAAATTCACCAAATTTCACATTGTGTGAAGAAAATACAACAACTTCATATCATCCCAGTGTCAAATGCACAATGGAGACACATGGCATCAAAATAGATTGAAAATTCCACAACTCCAACCCTACCCAACAATTGTTGAGAGAAGTTTCTAAGAAATAATGAAAAACATATCATCTACAATGTTCAATTTGTGAAAGATTTCTATTCATGGCATCTTCACTTTGAAAATCATAACATAATTGCTAACATCAAGCCACTCTCAAAAATATTTCTTGTAACACCAATTCTTATAGCTTCATTTTTATCAATGTATGTGTCTTCCTAAAACAATGCACATGTTGACAACTAATCATTGGGATTGGGTGAATATATGTAAAATAATGTAATAGTAAATAAGGAGAATAGGAATATGAAGAGACACTAGGAGGTGAAGCCGAAGAGTCTCTCCCTCCATGTATATATCCATGAGAAATATTAATACAAAATCACAATTCACATTGTGGAGTTACCTCATGGCCTGACATGGTATCAAATCAAACTCAATTTTTTAGCCTTCCTACCCTTGTAACGTCCTTATGCTATTGATATAGTCTTCCCCATTTTTGCAGTCTGCCATGTTCTCTATCCTCTATGTTCGTTTTATTGAATGCATGAATGGTATGCGTTTGGTGAACCCGATGTGATTTTTTTTTAACTATGATGCGGTTTTGGTATGCATTTGGTAATAATCCAACAACATACTACCTCACGGCCCCTCCATCACGCGGCCCCTCCTCCATACATTGGCTATTAATACAGTACACCTCTCTAGTCCATATGTTAATACACTCCCTGTTATGAAACCAGCTCACAAAAAGATAGAAAATATAGATCAACGCCTTAGAATTCAGCCTCTTCGAGGGGGAAACCTCCTTTACATTACATAAATGCACAATTCTTGGATGATACAAATGACAAGACCTCCTTTCTATATATAGGAGTCTAAGGAGTCATAATATATTCAGAGTTGACATAACAATAATAATGTAAGGGAACAGTAATAACAATAGTGGCCTTCTGTGGGGCACAATAGTAACAATATGGGGACTACATGGGTACAAAAATATACTAAGGGGGTTGTACTAATAACAATAAGGGGTTACACTAGTAGTATACGGGCCTAACATGGCCCTCTACATCAAATAGTGTTGTCCTCAACGCTTGAGTAGTTCTTGATGCTTCTGTAGAATATTCTTGTCCTCCCATGTGGAATCTTCAACGGGTAAGTTCTTCCACTTGATGGGATACTCTAAAATTGATCGATTTCGTGGCTACCAGGTTATTGTTTTTGTGACTACTCCAGGTTCCAATATGATTTTTCCTTCCTCTTCAAGTTCTAGCAATATTGTTTGAATTGAGATCTTCTGCAACTTTTGAATGAGTGGCCACACTTATTCATCCTTCTTCCATTCATCCCTTACTTTGTTTATCCAATCTGGTTGGATAATAGAAATAGCACAAAACAATGCTTCCACATCCTCATCCTTTATTGAGAGTGCATCTGCAACAAAATTTTTCTTCCCTTTTCTATAGATGATGTCAAACTGATAACCGAATATATTTGTGACCCATTTTTTCTGTTATTCTATAGACAATATTTGTTCTAAAAAGTATTTAAGACTATCATGATCCAATTTTTACCTTGAAGTGTCTTCCCATTCAGTAAGGTCACCATTTCTTAAGTGCATGTAGTATTTCCAACATTTCCTTCTCATAAATAGCTTGCTTGAGATGTAGTAGTAAAAATACCCAATCACCTACATCAAAACATTTTTCACTACAATGTTGATCTACCTGTTGTTTCATTTGATTTTGCACCAAAGTGGAATTATCCTTTAAAAGTTGGAGAACTTGTTGTTGATACTCGATGTGATATTTCACTGCTTGAACCTTTTTCTTCTTGATATGTCCTTCTGACTTGAGCGTTTTAGGAGTGGTAATTTTTTCCAATGCTTTACAAGATATGGTCGTATTCATTTCTTGATGCTCGATGTGATATTTCACTTCTTGAACATTTTTCTTCTTGATATGTCCTTCTATCTTGATAATTTGAGGAGTGGTAATTTCGTCCAATGCATTAAAAGATATGGTTGGATTCATTTCTTCTTTCTTGATGTGATATTTCACTTCTTGAACGTTTTTCTTCTTGATATGTCCTTCTATCTTGAGAGTTTGATGAGTGGTAATTCTTGCCAATGCTTTACAAGATATGGTCGGATTCATTTCTTCTTTCTCTGGGGTTGGTTCTTGGTGTATATACTCTTCTTTTGATGTTTCTTGATCCTTTTCTTCCTCCTCTTCATAATCTATGTAAAATAATTTCTTCTCAGCACACTTATGACCTTTAGTGCATTTGCTATCAAAATTGTAACAAAGCCCTTTTTCTCTTTTCTCTTCCAATTTTTGTGGTGCAACCCTTGTAGGTTGGAAGGCTAGGAGAAACAACACTTCCATTATTATAATTGTGAGGGGTAGACTTCCTTGTTGCCATAATTTTGCTTTCCATTTTTCTTGCTAACCTGAATGCCTTCTTTAATGAATCAGGTTCCCAAAGGCGAACATCATGTTGGATATTATCCTTTAAAGTCCCTATGAACACATCAA